>JAAVTG010000358.1:0-81312 GCA_011947345.1 Phytophthora quininea
CTGGAGGCCGATGAAAAGCGTGCTGAAGAGAATAAGGCGGACGCCAGCGCATCTCCGTCTACTGTATCGGCCACGGCTGTTGTTAGTTCAAGGCCCCTCCTCAGGCGTCGGATATTGCGAATGCACTTCTTAAGAAAACTGCCGACGCAGCGAAGACTCCAGCTGACTCCAAGCTGGCGGTAACGACATCGCAGCCTGTGTCTGATGCGAAGTGGAAGCCGCACTTTTGCACAAGTTTGCTTCAGTTCAGATCCACAAGGAAGCATTCGGCCTGCTATCGTACGCAGCAGAAAAGAACCTGAGCGTGGCTGACAAGGAGAAGATCTCAAGGTCTGGCAAGGATTCTTCTTCCCGTTCTTCCATCTGGAGGAGGAGTGGCTGGTCCGTAAGCCACAACGCACCACGTTGACACTGGATAAAGCTAAAACTCTTCCTATTGGGACCGAAGTCAGCACGGAATTCGGCGAAGGCACCGTCCAACAGTTCAACAAGGAAAGGGCTACCTCACAGTCAATCTGGCCGGTGTTGGTTGCCAGGCATTCCTTCAGCCTAGTGCCATCACGATTCAAGAGTCTGCAGACTTCCCACCTGGTCTGCCTGTGCATGACAACGTGAAGGATGCGACCAAAACGCTAGAGGATTACAAGTCGGTTTACTATGGCAACCAGCACGCCTATGGGTTCCTGCGCCTGTACCAAATGCTGCACAACCGCCTGGAACGCGCGTATATTCTGTGCGAGAAGGCAAAGCGTAACCGTAACCGGCGCACTATCAATCCGGCAGCTCGTGCACTAGCCCACGCCCACCATTCCCTAGCAGCCTCGACCAAGGAAAAGACCGGCGACTACCAGGCTTTCCTCTCGAAATTGTATTCGCTGATTGATGGGTCAGTGGACAACTCGAAGTATGAGGACTGCTGCCGTAGTCTAATGGGCTCTACGTCATACTTCTTGTTCACGATGGACAAGGTCGTGACGTTGATGCTGAAGCAGATGCAACACCTGGCGAATGATGACACGTGCCAAGAACTGATGAAGGCGTTTGGCGAGCAGCAGGACGAGCCTAAGCCGTCCAAAGACCCCGCGGGTGCTGAAGCTAAGGCCGCCGCGTATCTTAACAAGGCCAAGACCATCTTTGAGGGACAGGGTGCGTTCCGTATCGAGTTCAACCCGGGCGTGCTTCGGAAGACTCCACTTGAAGCTCGCGGTGGCACTACGCCCTCCGCTGGGTCGGAACCATTTAAGATTTGGGCGCCATCTCCACGTGTGAAAGCCCTAGAGCCTAGCAAGTGGCTTATCGAGCCGCAGTTAGGCATTGAGTACTTGGGCTCCATGGACGATGAAGTGGATGACGACGATGACGACGATGAATCCCCCAGTGCCACTCCTGTGGACACCCCGTCGGCGACACCTTTGTATGGATCGCCTGTTGGGGAGACGCCCTTACACGACGACGACGAACCTATGGAAGAATCGAAGGAAGACGACGACGCCAAGAACGACTCGACTGGTGTGTCGTCGGCTTCTGCTGAAGAGCAGGGCAGCGCTGTTGACGATAGTCCTGGCGCTTCTTCCGACGAGACAGATGCAACCAAAAGTTCAAAAGCTTTAGAATCAGCAACATTGCTGAAGAAACGCGCTCGCGGTTCGTCGGAGGATAACACCGCTGCATCTTCGACATCGCCAAGCCCTTGATTGAAGCAGTGGATGCAATGGCGAAGAAGAAGGTGAAGACTGACGAGAACAGCGAGGAGGCTGGGGAAGGAGAAAGTTATGACGGGAGTAGTCAGCACACAGCAGCACAAAGGGATGTCCCGATGACGGGAACGTCTGCTCTAGCTGCTGCTTCTGTATTAGTGAGCGCGAAAGACAATTCAAAGGCCAAGACGGTGGACAAGGGAACCAAGGAGACTGGTTTGGAGAAGGCGGCTGCGCCTACTCAGTCCAAGAGTCCGCAAACCACAGACACAGTGAAGACGGAACGATCGCAAGATGGCAGTGCTCGTGCTGGTCCCTCTGCCAGCTCTACTGAAACGGGAATGCTTCAACAACGGTGAAACCGGAAGAGAAGAGGAACTGAGTTTGTCGCTCTGAATCGAGCGAGGCTGCGCACCGCTGCGAAGATTGATATGCTAAATGCACATGCTTGACCAGTACACTTTGTGTCGTGTTTGCCTTACAGTAGTAGTTTTGGGCCAGCATCCTGTTCGGCTGGAGCTTCGTAGCCGCGATAATGGGGAAGCAACGGGAGCGTCCTGTCATGCCAGTCCAACCTGTCTGTTAGTGACGACGAACTTCAAGAGCGTGCGGAACAACTTACTTTGTAAAGCTGCCTCCGCTTCGTTATCGTTGGGAACAAGAAGAGCAGATCTTCAGTTGATGATACACTTTTCGCTGTCGTAGGTGACTCGGTGTGAGGTTCAATGATAGCTTTGGTGGAGAGCTGCACGAAGTCGCCGAGAGATTGTCCCGCCAGAGGACAGTGCAAATTTGCGAATGCTCGTGCTGCCTTCCGCTGTTGGCGCGTCATCCGTGTTGGGAGATCGCGACCGATATCCGCACCAGAGAGAGCACTGTCGAATTGGTTTTGCTCCTGCTTTCCTCGGTCCAGTGTGGTGGCTGCAGCGTGTTGCAATACGACAGAGGGCAACGTCATAGTGCTGGAGGACAACAGCATCGTTGGAGCAGATCCTGCTTTGTGGACAGGCTGCTCAATTTGTGGAGCTGGTCGTTTGTGTCCAGCTTTTATCACTGCACGATGGGCCGTATTAGTCAGGAATCGCAATCAACTTCCAAAGCAACGTTTGACTGGCACCTGGTGGCTTCTGGCGCAACGTCTCGCGCAGAAGATCGATCTTGAGACGCTGGTCGCAATGTTCGTGGTTTGCTTCGATTTCGACGCGCTCCAATACGAAGCGGAGGGTGTCGTAGGCTGTGCTTTGAAGCCCTGCGGATCGCACATTAATAAGCGTTAGCATACCGGATTCATATTGCTGGCAAACTCCTTACTCTCGATACAGGCGGCTATCACAGGATCACGTCGGTCGCTGGTTTCTCGCAAAAATCTTCTTGAGCGAGTGAAAGAGCATTTACTGTAGTGATGGCACGAACTGTGGTGGGTTCTGCTTGTCCAAGCACAAGTGAAATATCCCCACGGTGGATTTAGGCCCAAGTGAGGCCACTGACAACTGAGATTCATCACTCCATCGGAACTTGCGCGTGTGACGCAGCTTTGTCTCCGCAGTCGTCGGCAACAACTTCATGGCAGAGGCACGTTGAGGATTATTGGGGCCACCACTGTCGTCACGAGCGACCGAGGCTCGACAGTCGCCTTCTACGATGAGATAAAGGAATCCAAGCTGTTGGCCCTCACGGGCGATAATTGTGCCTGGCTCGAAAACAGCTTGCCGCAGACACCCCACGAACCGCTCGAGACCAAAGAGCTTGGCCCAGTGAAGTCGATCCGAAGCGACCGATACAGTCTCACGCACATCGATCGCTGTGAGAATAATGAAATCGGCCGGACCAGAGACCACCACTTTGTTGTACAGATGAATCCCCTTTCGAAGCGAGTTCTCCCGCTTGATGCGTCGCCACTTGCTCTCGGAGACCCCTGATACTGGAGCACTGGACAATTCTTTGGGATCGGGGCATTGCCTTGCAGTACTGATGTGTGCGGGGTGCCCCGAGATCTCCAACAACAGAGCCCTCGGTGAATTTCAGCAGTGGCGTCGTAGCCACATTGAAAGGCCTGGCTTCCGCGTTGCCATACAGGAGAATGCAGGATTTGGGAGTTTCCATCGACGTCAGCCAAAGCACGTGTTCCTCGTTGCGATGCAGGTGCTGCATCTTCATGCGTCTCGCTGTTTCCAGGCTGTGAGACCGTCGATCGTATCAGTTTAATGCGGAAGAATATTTTTGATTTGGACCTACCGTTCTTCGCGTGAAAGCCCGCGCCACCACGGTTGTTCTGCGACTGTCGTCTCGTTCTCCAGATACGTGACGATGAAATCGAGTTCATCCATCGAAAAATCAAGCTGCCGAAGAAAAAGCGTCCGCAGGTGGAAACGTGCCCCTAGTTTGGTGGTGGCATGCTCAGTGCCCTTCAAAGCCAGCGTCCAATGCGTCACGCCGTGCTGCATTGCCATTCGCTTTACCAAAGCAATCAGGAATTGTGGTATAAAGCCCAAGTCCTCACAACCTTACTCTGTCGTTGTTCATGGAACTGCGGCCCCGGCAGCGAGATCGTCAGTAAATATAAAACTTGAGCACAACCGCAAATAGTTCGCCTCCTCAGGACAGCGGATAGAAGAAGGACAACACACAAGAATTCATGAAAGACGCTGCCATCGGCTTCAATTTTATATGTTCTGTTCTGCCATAATAACTTTAGAAAATACACCATGAGTCTAGGAGGAAACCATGCGCGGGAGGGTCTTCCCGCCTTCAAGCACGCAAGTTCACAGATAGGCATCGTCCGTCCATACCTGCTCCATGCTGTTGAAGTGCCCCATGCTCGGTGCTTGTCTATAGAGAGGAACAGATACTGGCTTGGACTGCATGCCCAAAGGCTCGCCGTGTCCCTGCTGAAGGTGCTGCGGCGCTTGCATACCTCGAAAAATCGGTGCAGTCACTGACACGGGGCTGTCGTTCTTCCACAAGTCACGCTGCGATCCTTGGATTTCGTCGAGAATACGCTTGTGCGGCAGGTTTACTGGCAGTGGATCGTTTGAGCGGTACTGCTGGTTGGGTGCTGGGGCAGAAGGCGTCGGGTACATTCCGCCACGGTTGCTATTGTTGTACGGGTTGCCAGACATCATGAAGTTGCCAGCTTGCGGCGGTTGCTGCTGCATGTGCGACGCTGGCGAGCTGTAGGGAGAGTTCATCATTCCCATCGACGTTGAAGGCGGCGGAGTGCCCACCACAGACGGAGGACACGAGTTTGATCCTCGAAGGCGGTTTGGAATAGCTTGCATGGGAACGTAGTCGAACTCATCATTCTGGTTGGTTGGGCCCAAATCTCCAGCTGCAGACATCGAGGATGGCGACGACGTCGCAGACATTGGGCGGTTGTAGTCCTGGTTCAGACCAGCAGAAAAGCCTCCAGATACGGGGTAGACCATGGCTGGCTGCCGGAGAGACGTCACCATCGTGCCAGGGCGATCGAAATCAACCATCGAGTTGCCGTCCTGCAGTAGACATCACATCATAGTTGTAAGTTTCAAAAGAAGATTTAAAATGAAATGGGACGGAAAACTCACGCGTGATGCGTTCCCGGGCGCTTCGCTAAAAAGCTTGTGAAAGGCCGATTGAAAACTCACCGGTCGTTGTTGCTGGGGAAGCTGCTGTGGTGACAGATGCATGCCTGGCATGGGGCGCTGCATGGGGGCAGGCCCCACTTGGGCGTTCACTACTGGGGAGGAGTTGATGGACGCTACTCGGATGCTCTTGCCCTCTCTCATGACCCCTTTCTTGCGGATGGATTGACGCTGCATGCGACGCATGGTCGAGTAGTAGCGGTTCTTGATGGCATTGTCAGTTCTACCAGGGAGCATCTTGGAGATCTCGGCCCACTGGTTGCCGACGTTCTTGTGGCACTCGAAGATGACGTAGTCCTCTTCGGCCGTCCAGGCGTCCTTGCGGACCGACGGGTTCAAGTGGTTGTGCCATCTGGTAACACAAGTTTTTGTCAGTTCAATCATCACTATTAATCAAAAGATCTCTTTTCCTCACCTCTCTCGGCACTGCTTGCCTACGCGTCCTGGCAGATGCATGGCGATGAGCGACCAGCGCTTGGCGCCGTACTGCTTGACCAGCTGCATGAGCTTGTCGTTCTCCTCCCTGGTCCAGGGGCGTTTGCTGTTCGAGTCAGTTTTGCGGCGCGCCGGCTTGCGTTGTTCTTGCTGTTGGTGTTGTCGTCGTCGTCTTCTCCAAAGGATTCCTCAGGGCTGTTGTACTTGCTACTGGTCGTGCTACTGGTGCCGTGGGTTGCGGCTGTCGCGCGAAGGTAGCTAAGCTGTTTGAAACAAAGTTCCCAAGTGCTTTTAGTCCTCAAGATGCTTAGAGACGATAGAGGCAGCTATGGACGTACGTCGGGGGCGTCGACAAGCCCCATCTCCTGCTGCTGGTTGTCTCGGCTGCGCATGAGGTCGAGGCCCGCGTCCTCCAGCTCCATGAGCTCCAGCTTGCGGTTCATCGGTCGGACTTGGCGCTTGGGCTCCGCGAGGGCGTTTGGCTACTGCGGCTCGGAAGGGGGCGACTCCATGCGGATTCGACGTTTTTCATGTGGGTTTCACTATGCGACGCCGCCCGTTTCTGCAATGACCCGAAACGACGCGGCTCTTGGCGTTTGTATGCCGGGGCAGAGAAAGCGGTTTCCGCGCGACCTTTCGGGCGAAACCCCAACGGCAACGGCAACTTTTCGTGCGCACACTCACTTGAGGTCGAGCAAATGGTGCCGGTGCCAGTGTTTAGCCGGCGTGGCTTTCCTAGACACGCGTGCTTGGCTGTCTTGTTGACGTTACCCCGTGGTAGCAGAGTTTGGTGGTACTGCTCTCGAGCGTTTGCCGCTGTCGAGAGTTTCACTGCACTACCGTTGCGTGTGAAACCTGTGGTCTTATCCTCGCGGCAGCGTCGCAATGCTGGTCAAGTGCGTCGAGCCGGTCGAGCGACTCAAACCCACAAACACGCAATCCATGGCATCCAAGCCGAGCTCTCCAACACCATCGTCTTGGGCTTGAAGCTCGAGCAATAACATGACCAAGCACTCCTGTTCTTGGGAGAGGAAACGTCGCTACCCACGCCGAAACAGCAAAGTCAATCGCAGTGCTCGATACTTGACAAGCCTCGGTGTCTTATCTCTGCCGGAAAAATTGTGTACCATTTGTGTTAACTCGATTTCCCGCCACAAACTCTTTGGCAGCATCAAGAGCCAACTATGACGAAGCGATCGATTCGCGTGGTGGTGGCGGCGCTGGCGGCGACGGGCGGCATCGGCATTCGGCAGCAGATCCCGTGGCGTCTCCCCACCGACATGAAGCATTTCCGGGCGCTGACGACGCGCGAGCAGTCGCCCTCTGGCACGCAGCACGCCGTGATCATGGGCCGCAAGACGTGGAGTCGCTGCCGGACAAAGTTCGCCCCATGCCGCAGCGATTCAACGTGGTACTGACACGCGACGCCAGCTACAGGCAGAACCGGAGCATTCCAGAGAGCGTGGGCGTGGCGGCGAGCTTCCAGGAGGCGCTGCAGCTCGTGCAGCAGCAAGGGCAGGCAGTGGACCAAGTGTTCGTGATCGGAGGAGGCAGTTTACACAGAGGCGCTGCAGTACGCTGGTTGCGATAGGGTTCACTTGACAAGAGTCAAGGGCGAGCTCGAGTGCGACGCCTTCTTCCCTCTTGAACTACTGAAGAAGGAGTTCAAGGTGGTGTCCGAGTCGGAGGAGAAGGAGGAGAACGGCGTCAAGTTTCAGTTCGTAGAGTGGGAACGGAAGCCTGTAGGTGTGGATAGTCCGTTGGTGGACAACTCTACTCCCCACGAAGAAATGCAGTATCTGGCGTTGATCCGCCAGATTCTGACCAAGGGGCGAAGCGAGCTGACCGCACGGGAACGGGGACGCTGTCGGTGTTTGGGGCGCAGATGCGGTTTAGTCTGCGGGACAATGTGTTCCCTTTGTTGACGACAAAAGAGTGTTCTGGAGAGGTGTTGCAGAGGAGCTGCTGTGGTTCATCAGTGGAGATACGAACGCCAAGACGTTGCAGGAGAAAGATATCCACATCTGGGATGGCAACGGATCTCGTGAGTATCTTGATAGTCGCGGGCTCCAGGAGAGGGAGGTTGGAGACCTTGGACCGGTGTATGGCTTCCAGTGGCGACACTTTGGTGCAAAATACACCAATATGCACGCCGACTACATGAGCCAGGAGTCGATCAACTCGCTGAGGTTATTCACAAGCTGCGAACGAACCCGACCGACCGTCGTATTGTATTGTCAGCTTGGAACCCGGCCGATCTCAACGAAATGGCATTGCCTCCTTGCCACATGTTTTGCCAGTTCTACGTGGCGGATGGAGAGTTATCGTGCCAAATGTACCAGCGCTCGGCAGACATGGGTCTGGGTGTGCCGTTCAACATTGCCAGCTACGCCCTGCTCACGCGACTGGTGGCGCAGGTGTCCGGTTTGAAACCTGGAGAATTTGTTCATGTCATCGGAGACGCACATGTGTACCTGAATCACGTCGAACCGCTGGAGAAACAGCTATCACGTTCCCCGCGGCCGTTCCCGACGCTTCAAATTAACCCGGACAAGAAATCCAGCATTGACGATTTCATGTTTGATGATTTCGAGGTCCGCGGCTATCGTCCTCACGGCACCATCAAGATGGAGATGTCTGTCTAACTTCTGAGAACTACTGTAGGTGCAAGCCTTTAGTGATACATTACACCTTCAATTCAGTTATTGACTGCTTGCGCGGAGCCGTTGCGGTCACTCAGACAGCCAATACTCGCGCTGAAGACTTGCACTTCAATCAAAGACTGTACTGAAACACTAAATAGAGGTCGTATTGAAAATCAAGCGATGTCGGAAAGAGAGTTGCTCTTTTCGTCAGAAATCTGGCATACAATCAAACACACCCAGCAAGAATTTTCATTGGCATCCACCCTTTATAAGCTACGCATTCCGATGGTGTAGATACTCGAGATTTGGTTCAAGGACCGCTGGTTTTCAAAATCCTCGCTGCAGGGGTGATAATGAAGCGGATAAGAAGGAGATATTAGCTTTATCGACACTAGTGTTATTCAAACAAATTAGAGCTTTACGAGACCTCATTGGAACCGAAGCTGTCTGTTTGGAGGGACGGATAGCGTCGTACAGTGCGCGTCAAAAATATTTACGCACCTCGATTTTTGCTAAACCAAGTCACCTCTTTCGTGCTGGTAGAAGAAGCAAGCACTATCGATAGCAAAACGCGAAAGAAGACGAATAGAGCTTTCGGATTCTCAAAGAGCTGTCTGGTAGAGGAGTTTGGTAAGTTTTTATATTTTTCCACTGGGTCAAAAATATTTACACACTGAGATTATGTCTTGTAATTATTAGTTGTTTCGGCGCATTTATGATAATAAACGGTAGAATCGGGTGGGACACAACTCGAGCATTCTAGAACTATCGTTGTTGCTGCCAAACACCTCGCGACCTCATGCCCAAGACCCGGGAACTGTCTGCGCTGGACAGGAGACGATCATCAAGCGAAAGATCGAGCGAATGTCAAACAGAAAGATCGCCAAAGGAATCGGCTGCTCCGAAGGGGCTATCCGCTAATTTCTGAAGCAGCCCGAGCTGTCTCTGAGGAAGAAGCGGCCCGGGAGGCCCCGGGAAGTGAGTGCCCGTGAAGCACGTCAGATCTTTCGAGCGGCGACAACTAAAAATATCTCCGCCCAGCAGATCGCCACTCTGCACCACAGCAATGTATCGAGGAGTACGATTCTCCGCACGCTGCGTTCAAACGCCTGGGCAAAGTTTGCCGAGCGGAAATCCGCCCCAGCTCTCAAGCCCCACCACCAAAGATGCTGGCTCGCGTTTTCAGCCAGCTATGAACGCTGGCGAAAGCGCTGGCGCCGCGTCGTTTTTACCGATGAGAAAAAATAATTTGGACGGCCCGGGCGGCTTCCAGTGCTACTGGCGCGACGTCCGGCAGCCACTGGAATTTTACTCTCGTCGGGTAAGTGGGGGTGGATGTGTTATGATTGGGGCGGGAGTTAGCTGGTATGGGAAAACTGAGCTTGTGATCTTAAAGGGAAGGTAGAATGCTATCGCCTACACCAACACGCTTCGCTCGGCGCTGGTTCCTTACCTCGGAAACCTCTCCCCCAAAAACTGATTTTTCAGCATGACTATACGGCGATCCACACCGCTAAGCTGACCAAGGCGTTCCTAGATGAGAACCGCGTCTCCACCCTTGAGTGGCCCAAGAGCCCCGATCTCAACATCATAGAAAACGTGTGGGGCGTCTTGGCGCGGCGAGTGTATGCGAACGGTCGCCAATTTGACCGCGTTGACGACCTCAAGACCACGATCCAGGAGGAGTGGGAAAATATCTAGCTTCCGTACATCCAGAAGTTGGTGAAAAGCATGCCAAAGCGTCTACGTTTGTTGTCGCACGCCAAGGGTGCATCGATTCCGTACTAATGCAACGAAAGTTAGGCGTCAGTCAGTGCGTAAATATTTTTGACCCAGCGGAAAAATATAAAAACTTACCAAACTCCTCTACCAGACAGCTCTTTGAGAATCCGAAAGCTCTATTCGTCTTCTTTCGCGTTTTGCTATCGATAGTGCTTGCTTCTTCTCCCAGCACGAAAGGGGTGACTTGGTTTAGCAAAAATCGGGGTGCGTAAATATTTTTGACGCGCACTGTATATGATTTGGAACGAAAACAGAAGCCCTTGTGTACAGGAAATGAGGAACATGAATGACTATTATGCAGGGAAATAGAAAACGAATGGCGATGGCTCGGCATTTACTGATGATGCGTACCAAAGCGAGAGGGATGAAAAGTACGGTGATGATGGAACATTTGATGCTAACCAAGAGGAAGAATTAGTTTTTGGTGGGGAAGGAAATACAGACTTTGGTTAAAAACCATTTGATTTCGCGGACGCTAGATTAGAGATCGATTCGACAAGCCTCAGCCCTGCCATATGTCTAACAACACAGCAGCTTAGCCCAGCCTTAAATGCAACAGTAGAAAAAGTCCTACAGCACGATTTATTTGAAGGCAGCGAAACTCCATTGTAACTTAACTTGTCTAGTGAAACAAACACCATTCCACCATAAACGGTTCAATCCACCGCGGACCAAGCTGTTGTTTTGGTTGTTCCAGCAAGAAAATTCACCAGCTTTTGTGTTGATGACATCACCAATTCTCCAATATCGAACAACTGCGTTCGCCACTTTGCATATTAAATGTCTGCATTTGGACTTGAGAGGCCTCGCAAGCACGTCATCTTAACCCTATTGTGGCCAAAATTACACATATTTGAATGGTCAAACCTCCATACACGCTAAGTTTAACCCCGATCTGCGGAGTTTCTAACTGCATTTATCCATAATTTATATTTCTAATACGTTTATCATTTTAGCAAAACATAGCATTATGTATTATTTTTGCGCTTAGTGTAGCATCAGATATTATCGGCCTAAACATATTTCGAGCACATCGATTCCTAAAACCTAGCATATATGCATGTTTTATAGAGGGTAATACGATTAATACTGAACAAATTCGTCCTGAGTTTGCAAACTGCTCGAATTTTGGGCCTCCTTCGGGAGTGTCAATTGTACCAGAGATGGGTGGGTGAAAGACAACTAAGATCTGCGACGAATGGCGCCATCTCGGTCGACCTTTCATAGCAACCCCGGTGCACAAACTCCGCCAGACTGAGAAAGTGATCCCAACCGGCTGATTGACGATTTTACATGATGATAGACTTCGATGTATTTCTTCGTGATTTTGTTGCCTTGTTATTGATAGACTGGGCATTTTCTGTTTAGTGGCCAGAAGGATACCTTAAGCTACCCAGAACGGATATCGAAAATTAATGCCTTGGTACGACAATACCCCCGTTGGCAGCTCATTAAACTTGAAAATGTGATCACGACATAAGATCAATAACCTCGACACACTTCTGTTAGTGGCCCAAAATGGCTTCCACAGTGAATTCAAATCTAATGTGAAATTTCCTGGTCATTTCGTGATCCTTGGTTTGCACTCTAACATATTTCAAAAAGTTTTGACATATTTCTATATCGATCGAAGCAAGTGAGGCCAGTAGAAATTTGCCTCTAATCGGAACACCGCACTCTCGATCCCTAAATGGTCAGCCATTTTGAAACACTGTTACCCAATAGTAATGCATGTGTCGTTCAGAGTTTGTAGAAATTATGCTCATGACTCTCGTTTGTTGTATTACTCCTTAGCACAGGATATTATCAAAATGATATCAACACCTTCGCCCTTGTCCGCATTTACAAATAATTCGTGACTATATCCTATTCTTATGCAAGCCAAGAAAAACGCAATTATAGTCCAACGTAATTGGAAGCAAACTGAACGGGAAGTTCAAGTTCGTAGCCGTAGGAAGAACTGTTCCTAGAAGAGCGACGAGCACTGGTTCACAAACAGCCCATAGGGATTGATTCACAAAAATGATTTCGATACATATTTTAAGTGATAGATCTGCAATTTTACACGACGTATTGGGGGTGATTGGATATTGATTTAAATACACCCCTAAATATCCAGTTTCAAGGGAAATCCCTTTGGGCAAATAATACGAACACAGAAGCTGCGACAATGAAGCATATCAATGGTGAAGTTATCCTTGCGACGCGATGAGTTAAATGACATGCTCGTCTACGCGGAGAACTCGGTGAAATTAAATGTCTGGCTATGTTTTTGTTTTAGATACGATGGCCATGGAAGACGTCTACCCACTCTAATAACGGCAGCTATCCGAAGTTACAAAAACAGCGCCGTTACACAATACAGGCCAACGCGGGAAAAATGGGTTCATGTTACTGATTCCGAATGGCATGCGTATGCAAATGTTTCTCAGGACATTTATTGAGTATTTTAATTTAGAAGTTGCGACTACGATGTATTCACAAGTGTGGAGGTAATACGCCTACACAATCACCTCCTCAGCTTTGCGAGATGACACCACAGCGATGCACTTGGCCAAATACCGAAGCCTCAAGTAAGGGATTAGGTCGTAGAACGCGTCATGCCATTTGCTTTTTAGCTAGCAGTAGCTCGAGAAATGTTAGACAGAACACTCCGCACGAGTGGTCATCGTTTTGTTCGCACCACTCTATAGCTTGGTACGAAAGCGTAAATACCAGCAATGGCTCCACGATTTCCTTCAAGCACCGCTCCAGAGCTACAACGCTTCCTTTGGCAGAGTCAAACAGGTAACAAGTCTGGGCATCTCGGTCGACTACATATGCATACCAATGGTATCCATACGGATTGAAGACGCCGATGATGCACCGGTTCTTCACGTCAAAGCCATCATAAGATTGAGCTATTTCGAGGCGCATGGACGTCTCGACGAATCCAGAGAAACTCGGATTGACGACACCGATATCTTTGTACTTCCTCGCCTATGTAATCTTCATCTGCACTATCATCCAGATCCGCAGCATTAGGCTCGAAAGATCCCTTAAAAGCACGTTCCTCATCCCAAGTCTGGTCATAACGGTTCTCGCTAACTGTGGCGGCTGACGAAGACTTCTCACGCCGTTCATTGATTTCATTCCCAACCTTCTACTTTTTTCTTTTACTGGATGCCTGTTCTGCTGCTCGTGTTCGCGTGCTCGTGCTGTTCTAATCGGTCGCCACGTTTCTTAGTTCGAAAGGGGCCGTCGCCTCACGTAGCTGCTGCCGGGAGACGAAGGCATTTTGCAGTTGCTGGAAAACGGCGCGGTTATGCTATTCGAACGCGCCCTGGAACGAAAGGGCTTCTTCCACTCGCAGCTCTTCAAACAGCTGCCGAACACTAGTGTTGTCCATCAAACGCTCCCGAGCCTGGGCGAGCTCACGCTGGTGGTCATCTTCAGTCTCGTTATCGAATAACTGGCGGCTCTTCGTCTGCGTTTAGTGGCCGAGCATCTCCTTTAGAATGTCATTTGGATCCTCACAGTCCTGCACATCATACATGGGTGAACCAGACGTGCCATAGCGTTAACGTGGAGCTTCGTGTGCGTACCATACCCTGCGATTATTCTCGGCTTGACCGATCCTGGAGCGGTCGAAGACTGCCACCCGTTTGGTGGTGGGGGCTTTAATAATTCGCAATCATGCAAGATAAACAAGTTCGCTAGTGTATCACAACTACTACCAAATGTCATCCCGAACTACCCGAAATGATACCAAAATATAGGTATCACCATAATTTCTCAAAACAAAAAAGTCAACGTGTGCAGTGATGCCGCCGCGCAGCCGGAGGGCCGTACCAGAACGCCAGACCCTGTTAGGCGCGCGTACTGTGTGCAACCGTCGGTTTCGAGCCGGTAGTGGGCTTGCTGCACGTTGGTACATCATTAAATCGCAGTGCCTGTAGTGGGCTTGCTGCACGTTGGTACATCATTAAATCGCAGTGCCGGAAGCGCCCACTCCGCTCGAGCGGGTCGGGTTGCGAAGTGCGGCGCAGTGAGATAGTGAGATAGCGGCGATAGCAGATGAGTGATGCCGGGCCGCGTTCCATCTAGTACACCTCATGAGTATAGCCAGGCCGCCAAAGGCTCGCACCCCGACACGTGCGCTTGGGGTTTAGCTCTCGTAGGGGCGGGCGGGCGGGCGGGCGGGGAGGGGGCGGCGGACATGGTTGCGATGCCGCCGCGCAGCCGGAGGGCCGTACCAGAACGCCAGACCCTGTTAGGCGCGCGTACTGTGTGCAACCGTCGGTTTCGAGCCGGTAGTGGGCTTGCTGCACGTTGGTACATCATTAAATCGCAGTGCCTGTAGTGGGCTTGCTGCACGTTGGTACATCATTAAATCGCAGTGCCGGAAGCGCCCACTCCGCTCGAGCGGGTCGGGTTGCGAAGTGCGGCGCAGTGAGATAGTGAGATAGCGGCGATAGCAGATGAGTGATGCCGGGCCGCGTTCCATCTAGTACACCGCATGAGTATAGCCAGGCCGCCAAAGGCTCGCACCCCGACACGTGCGCTTGGGGTTTAGCTCTCGTAGGGGCGGGCGGGCGGGCGGGCGGGGGAGGGCGGCGGACATGGTTGCGATGCCGCCGCGCAGCCGGAGGGCCGTACCAGAACGCCAGACCCTGTTAGGCGCGCGTACTGTGTGCAACCGTCGGTTTCGAGCCGGTAGTGGGCTTGCTGCACGTTGGTACATCATTAAATCGCAGTGCCTGTAGTGGGCTTGCTGCACGTTGGTACATCATTAAATCGCAGTGCCGGAAGCGCCCACTCCGCTCGAGCGGGTCGGGTTGCGAAGTGCGGCGCAGTGAGATAGTGAGATAGCGGCGATAGCAGATGAGTGATGCCGGGCCGCGTTCCATCTAGTACACCGCATGAGTATAGCCAGGCCGCCAAAGGCTCGCACCCCGACACGTGCGCTTGGGGTTTAGCTCTCGTAGGGGCGGGCGGGCGGGCGGGCGGGGAGGGGCGGCGGACATGGTTGCGATGCCGCCGCGCAGCCGGAGGGCCGTACCAGAACGCCAGACCCTGTTAGGCGCGCGTACTGTGTGCAACCGTCGGTTTCGAGCCGGTAGTGGGCTTGCTGCACGTTGGTACATCATTAAATCGCAGTGCCTGTAGTGGGCTTGCTGCACGTTGGTACATCATTAAATCGCAGTGCCGGAAGCGCCCACTCCGCTCGAGCGGGTCGGGTTGCGAAGTGCGGCGCAGTGAGATAGTGAGATAGCGGCGATAGCAGATGAGTGATGCCGGGCCGCGTTCCATCTAGTACACCTCATGAGTATAGCCAGGCCGCCAAAGGCTCGCACCCCGACACGTGCGCTTGGGGTTTAGCTCTCGTAGGGGCGGGCGGGCGGGCGGGGAGGGGGCGGCGGACATGGTTGCGATGCCGCCGCGCAGCCGGAGGGCCGTACCAGAACGCCAGACCCTGTTAGGCGCGCGTACTGTGTGCAACCGTCGGTTTCGAGCCGGTAGTGGGCTTGCTGCACGTTGGTACATCATTAAATCGCAGTGCCTGTAGTGGGCTTGCTGCACGTTGGTACATCATTAAATCGCAGTGCCGGAAGCGCCCACTCCGCTCGAGCGGGTCGGGTTGCGAAGTGCGGCGCAGTGAGATAGTGAGATAGCGGCGATAGCAGATGAGTGATGCCGGGCCGCGTTCCATCTAGTACACCGCATGAGTATAGCCAGGCCGCCAAAGGCTCGCACCCCGACACGTGCGCTTGGGGTTTAGCTCTCGTAGGGGCGGGCGGGCGGGCGGGCGGGGAGGGGGCGGCGGACATGGTTGCGATGCCGCCGCGCAGCCGGAGGGCCGTACCAGAACGCCAGACCCTGTTAGGCGCGCGTACTGTGTGCAACCGTCGGTTTCGAGCCGGTAGTGGGCTTGCTGCACGTTGGTACATCATTAAATCGCAGTGCCTGTAGTGGGCTTGCTGCACGTTGGTACATCATTAAATCGCAGTGCCGGAAGCGCCCACTCCGCTCGAGCGGGTCGGGTTGCGAAGTGCGGCGCAGTGAGATAGTGAGATAGCGGCGATAGCAGATGAGTGATGCCGGGCCGCGTTCCATCTAGTACACCGCATGAGTATAGCCAGGCCGCCAAAGGCTCGCACCCCGACACGTGCGCTTGGGGTTTAGCTCTCGTGGGGGCGGGCGGGCGGGCGGGCGGGGAGGGCGGCGGACATGGTTGCGATGCCGCCGCGCAGCCGGAGGGCCGTACCAGAACGCCAGACCCTGTTAGGCGCGCGTACTGTGTGCAACCGTCGGTTTCGAGCCGGTAGTGGGCTTGCTGCACGTTGGTACATCATTAAATCGCAGTGCCTGTAGTGGGCTTGCTGCACGTTGGTACATCATTAAATCGCAGTGCCGGAAGCGCCCACTCCGCTCGAGCGGGTCGGGTTGCGAAGTGCGGCGCAGTGAGATAGTGAGATAGCGGCGATAGCAGATGAGTGATGCCGGGCCGCGTTCCATCTAGTACACCGCATGAGTATAGCCAGGCCGCCAAAGGCTCGCACCCCGACACGTGCGCTTGGGGTTTAGCTCTCGTGGGGGCGGGCGGGCGGGCGGGCGGGGGGGGGCGGCGGACATGGTTGCGATGCCGCCGCGCAGCCGGAGGGCCGTACCAGAACGCCAGACCCTGTTAGGCGCGCGTACTGTGTGCAACCGTCGGTTTCGAGCCGGTAGTGGGCTTGCTGCACGTTGGTACATCATTAAATCGCAGTGCCTGTAGTGGGCTTGCTGCACGTTGGTACATCATTAAATCGCAGTGCCGGAAGCGCCCACTCCGCTCGAGCGGGTCGGGTTGCGAAGTGCGGCGCAGTGAGATAGTGAGATAGCGGCGATAGCAGATGAGTGATGCCGGGCCGCGTTCCATCTAGTACACCGCATGAGTATAGCCAGGCCGCCAAAGGCTCGCACCCCGACACGTGCGCTTGGGGTTTAGCTCTCGTAGGGGCGGGCGGGCGGGCGGGCGGGGGAGGGCGGCGGACATGGTTGCGATGCCGCCGCGCAGCCGGAGGGCCGTACCAGAACGCCAGACCCTGTTAGGCGCGCGTACTGTGTGCAACCGTCGGTTTCGAGCCGGTAGTGGGCTTGCTGCACGTTGGTACATCATTAAATCGCAGTGCCTGTAGTGGGCTTGCTGCACGTTGGTACATCATTAAATCGCAGTGCCTGTAGTGGGCTTGCTGCACGTTGGTACATCATTAAATCGCAGTGCCGGAAGCGCCCACTCCGCTCGAGCGGGTCGGGTTGCGAAGTGCGGCGCAGTGAGATAGTGAGATAGCGGCGATAGCAGATGAGTGATGCCGGGCCGCGTTCCATCTAGTACACCGCATGAGTATAGCCAGGCCGCCAAAGGCTCGCACCCCGACACGTGCGCTTGGGGTTTAGCTCTCGTGGGGGCGGGCGGGCGGGCGGGCGGGGAGGGCGGCGGACATGGTTGCGATGCCGCCGCGCAGCCGGAGGGCCGTACCAGAACGCCAGACCCTGTTAGGCGCGCGTACTGTGTGCAACCGTCGGTTTCGAGCCGGTAGTGGGCTTGCTGCACGTTGGTACATCATTAAATCGCAGTGCCTGTAGTGGGCTTGCTGCACGTTGGTACATCATTAAATCGCAGTGCCGGAAGCGCCCACTCCGCTCGAGCGGGTCGGGTTGCGAAGTGCGGCGCAGTGAGATAGTGAGATAGCGGCGATAGCAGATGAGTGATGCCGGGCCGCGTTCCATCTAGTACACCGCATGAGTATAGCCAGGCCGCCAAAGGCTCGCACCCCGACACGTGCGCTTGGGGTTTAGCTCTCGTGGGGGCGGGCGGGCGGGCGGGCGGGGAGGGGGCGGCGGACATGGTTGCGATGCCGCCGCGCAGCCGGAGGGCCGTACCAGAACGCCAGACCCTGTTAGGCGCGCGTACTGTGTGCAACCGTCGGTTTCGAGCCGGTAGTGGGCTTGCTGCACGTTGGTACATCATTAAATCGCAGTGCCTGTAGTGGGCTTGCTGCACGTTGGTACATCATTAAATCGCAGTGCCGGAAGCGCCCACTCCGCTCGAGCGGGTCGGGTTGCGAAGTGCGGCGCAGTGAGATAGTGAGATAGCGGCGATAGCAGATGAGTGATGCCGGGCCGCGTTCCATCTAGTACACCGCATGAGTATAGCCAGGCCGCCAAAGGCTCGCACCCCGACACGTGCGCTTGGGGTTTAGCTCTCGTGGGGGCGGGCGGGCGGGCGGGCGGGGGAGGGGGCGGCGGACATGGTTGCGATGCCGCCGCGCAGCCGGAGGGCCGTACCAGAACGCCAGACCCTGTTAGGCGCGCGTACTGTGTGCAACCGTCGGTTTCGAGCCGGTAGTGGGCTTGCTGCACGTTGGTACATCATTAAATCGCAGTGCCTGTAGTGGGCTTGCTGCACGTTGGTACATCATTAAATCGCAGTGCCGGAAGCGCCCACTCCGCTCGAGCGGGTCGGGTTGCGAAGTGCGGCGCAGTGAGATAGTGAGATAGCGGCGATAGCAGATGAGTGATGCCGGGCCGCGTTCCATCTAGTACACCGCATGAGTATAGCCAGGCCGCCAAAGGCTCGCACCCCGACACGTGCGCTTGGGGTTTAGCTCTCGTGGGGGCGGGCGGGCGGGCGGGCGGGGGGGCGGCGGACATGGTTGCGATGCCGCCGCGCAGCCGGAGGGCCGTACCAGAACGCCAGACCCTGTTAGGCGCGCGTACTGTGTGCAACCGTCGGTTTCGAGCCGGTAGTGGGCTTGCTGCACGTTGGTACATCATTAAATCGCAGTGCCTGTAGTGGGCTTGCTGCACGTTGGTACATCATTAAATCGCAGTGCCGGAAGCGCCCACTCCGCTCGAGCGGGTCGGGTTGCGAAGTGCGGCGCAGTGAGATAGTGAGATAGCGGCGATAGCAGATGAGTGATGCCGGGCCGCGTTCCATCTAGTACACCGCATGAGTATAGCCAGGCCGCCAAAGGCTCGCACCCCGACACGTGCGCTTGGGGTTTAGCTCTCGTGGGGGCGGGCGGGCGGGCGGGCGGGGAGGGGGCGGCGGACATGGTTGCGATGCCGCCGCGCAGCCGGAGGGCCGTACCAGAACGCCAGACCCTGTTAGGCGCGCGTACTGTGTGCAACCGTCGGTTTCGAGCCGGTAGTGGGCTTGCTGCACGTTGGTACATCATTAAATCGCAGTGCCTGTAGTGGGCTTGCTGCACGTTGGTACATCATTAAATCGCAGTGCCGGAAGCGCCCACTCCGCTCGAGCGGGTCGGGTTGCGAAGTGCGGCGCAGTGAGATAGTGAGATAGCGGCGATAGCAGATGAGTGATGCCGGGCCGCGTTCCATCTAGTACACCGCATGAGTATAGCCAGGCCGCCAAAGGCTCGCACCCCGACACGTGCGCTTGGGGTTTAGCTCTCGTGGGGGCGGGCGGGCGGGCGGGCGGGGGAGGCGGCGGACATGGTTGCGATGCCGCCGCGCAGCCGGAGGGCCGTACCAGAACGCCAGACCCTGTTAGGCGCGCGTACTGTGTGCAACCGTCGGTTTCGAGCCGGTAGTGGGCTTGCTGCACGTTGGTACATCATTAAATCGCAGTGCCTGTAGTGGGCTTGCTGCACGTTGGTACATCATTAAATCGCAGTGCCGGAAGCGCCCACTCCGCTCGAGCGGGTCGGGTTGCGAAGTGCGGCGCAGTGAGATAGTGAGATAGCGGCGATAGCAGATGAGTGATGCCGGGCCGCGTTCCATCTAGTACACCGCATGAGTATAGCCAGGCCGCCAAAGGCTCGCACCCCGACACGTGCGCTTGGGGTTTAGCTCTCGTGGGGGCGGGCGGGCGGGCGGGCGGGGAGGGGGCGGCGGACATGGTTGCGATGCCGCCGCGCAGCCGGAGGGCCGTACCAGAACGCCAGACCCTGTTAGGCGCGCGTACTGTGTGCAACCGTCGGTTTCGAGCCGGTAGTGGGCTTGCTGCACGTTGGTACATCATTAAATCGCAGTGCCTGTAGTGGGCTTGCTGCACGTTGGTACATCATTAAATCGCAGTGCCGGAAGCGCCCACTCCGCTCGAGCGGGTCGGGTTGCGAAGTGCGGCGCAGTGAGATAGTGAGATAGCGGCGATAGCAGATGAGTGATGCCGGGCCGCGTTCCATCTAGTACACCGCATGAGTATAGCCAGGCCGCCAAAGGCTCGCACCCCGACACGTGCGCTTGGGGTTTAGCTCTCGTGGGGGCGGGCGGGCGGGCGGGCGGGGAGGGGGCGGCGGACATGGTTGCGATGCCGCCGCGCAGCCGGAGGGCCGTACCAGAACGCCAGACCCTGTTAGGCGCGCGTACTGTGTGCAACCGTCGGTTTCGAGCCGGTAGTGGGCTTGCTGCACGTTGGTACATCATTAAATCGCAGTGCCTGTAGTGGGCTTGCTGCACGTTGGTACATCATTAAATCGCAGTGCCGGAAGCGCCCACTCCGCTCGAGCGGGTCGGGTTGCGAAGTGCGGCGCAGTGAGATAGTGAGATAGCGGCGATAGCAGATGAGTGATGCCGGGCCGCGTTCCATCTAGTACACCGCATGAGTATAGCCAGGCCGCCAAAGGCTCGCACCCCGACACGTGCGCTTGGGGTTTAGCTCTCGTGGGGGCGGGCGGGCGGGCGGGCGGGGAGGGCGGCGGACATGGTTGCGATGCCGCCGCGCAGCCGGAGGGCCGTACCAGAACGCCAGACCCTGTTAGGCGCGCGTACTGTGTGCAACCGTCGGTTTCGAGCCGGTAGTGGGCTTGCTGCACGTTGGTACATCATTAAATCGCAGTGCCTGTAGTGGGCTTGCTGCACGTTGGTACATCATTAAATCGCAGTGCCGGAAGCGCCCACTCCGCTCGAGCGGGTCGGGTTGCGAAGTGCGGCGCAGTGAGATAGTGAGATAGCGGCGATAGCAGATGAGTGATGCCGGGCCGCGTTCCATCTAGTACACCGCATGAGTATAGCCAGGCCGCCAAAGGCTCGCACCCCGACACGTGCGCTTGGGGTTTAGCTCTCGTGGGGGCGGGCGGGCGGGCGGGCGGGGAGGGGGCGGCGGACATGGTTGCGATGCCGCCGCGCAGCCGGAGGGCCGTACCAGAACGCCAGATCCTGTTAGGCGCGCGTACTGTGTGCAACCGTCGGTTTCGAGCCGGTAGTGGGCTTGCTGCACGTTGGTACATCATTAAATCGCAGTGCCTGTAGTGGGCTTGCTGCACGTTGGTACATCATTAAATCGCAGTGCCGGAAGCGCCCACTCCGCTCGAGCGGGTCGGGTTGCGAAGTGCGGCGCAGTGAGATAGTGAGATAGCGGCGATAGCAGATGAGTGATGCCGGGCCGCGTTCCATCTAGTACACCGCATGAGTATAGCCAGGCCGCCAAAGGCTCGCACCCCGACACGTGCGCTTGGGGTTTAGCTCTCGTGGGGGCGGGCGGGCGGGCGGGCGGGGGGGGGCGGCGGACATGGTTGCGATGCCGCCGCGCAGCCGGAGGGCCGTACCAGAACGCCAGACCCTGTTAGGCGCGCGTACTGTGTGCAACCGTCGGTTTCGAGCCGGTAGTGGGCTTGCTGCACGTTGGTACATCATTAAATCGCAGTGCCTGTAGTGGGCTTGCTGCACGTTGGTACATCATTAAATCGCAGTGCCGGAAGCGCCCACTCCGCTCGAGCGGGTCGGGTTGCGAAGTGCGGCGCAGTGAGATAGTGAGATAGCGGCGATAGCAGATGAGTGATGCCGGGCCGCGTTCCATCTAGTACACCGCATGAGTATAGCCAGGCCGCCAAAGGCTCGCACCCCGACACGTGCGCTTGGGGTTTAGCTCTCGTGGGGGCGGGCGGGCGGGCGGGCGGGGGGGCGGCGGACATGGTTGCGATGCCGCCGCGCAGCCGGAGGGCCGTACCAGAACGCCAGACCCTGTTAGGCGCGCGTACTGTGTGCAACCGTCGGTTTCGAGCCGGTAGTGGGCTTGCTGCACGTTGGTACATCATTAAATCGCAGTGCCTGTAGTGGGCTTGCTGCACGTTGGTACATCATTAAATCGCAGTGCCGGAAGCGCCCACTCCGCTCGAGCGGGTCGGGTTGCGAAGTGCGGCGCAGTGAGATAGTGAGATAGCGGCGATAGCAGATGAGTGATGCCGGGCCGCGTTCCATCTAGTACACCGCATGAGTATAGCCAGGCCGCCAAAGGCTCGCACCCCGACACGTGCGCTTGGGGTTTAGCTCTCGTGGGGGCGGGCGGGCGGGCGGGCGGGGAGGGGCGGCGGACATGGTTGCGATGCCGCCGCGCAGCCGGAGGGCCGTACCAGAACGCCAGACCCTGTTAGGCGCGCGTACTGTGTGCAACCGTCGGTTTCGAGCCGGTAGTGGGCTTGCTGCACGTTGGTACATCATTAAATCGCAGTGCCTGTAGTGGGCTTGCTGCACGTTGGTACATCATTAAATCGCAGTGCCGGAAGCGCCCACTCCGCTCGAGCGGGTCGGGTTGCGAAGTGCGGCGCAGTGAGATAGTGAGATAGCGGCGATAGCAGATGAGTGATGCCGGGCCGCGTTCCATCTAGTACACCGCATGAGTATAGCCAGGCCGCCAAAGGCTCGCACCCCGACACGTGCGCTTGGGGTTTAGCTCTCGTGGGGGCGGGCGGGCGGGCGGGCGGGGAGGGGGCGGCGGACATGGTTGCGATGCCGCCGCGCAGCCGGAGGGCCGTACCAGAACGCCAGACCCTGTTAGGCGCGCGTACTGTGTGCAACCGTCGGTTTCGAGCCGGTAGTGGGCTTGCTGCACGTTGGTACATCATTAAATCGCAGTGCCTGTAGTGGGCTTGCTGCACGTTGGTACATCATTAAATCGCAGTGCCGGAAGCGCCCACTCCGCTCGAGCGGGTCGGGTTGCGAAGTGCGGCGCAGTGAGATAGTGAGATAGCGGCGATAGCAGATGAGTGATGCCGGGCCGCGTTCCATCTAGTACACCGCATGAGTATAGCCAGGCCGCCAAAGGCTCGCACCCCGACACGTGCGCTTGGGGTTTAGCTCTCGTGGGGGCGGGCGGGCGGGCGGGCGGGGGAGGGGGCGGCGGACATGGTTGCGATGCCGCCGCGCAGCCGGAGGGCCGTACCAGAACGCCAGACCCTGTTAGGCGCGCGTACTGTGTGCAACCGTCGGTTTCGAGCCGGTAGTGGGCTTGCTGCACGTTGGTACATCATTAAATCGCAGTGCCTGTAGTGGGCTTGCTGCACGTTGGTACATCATTAAATCGCAGTGCCGGAAGCGCCCACTCCGCTCGAGCGGGTCGGGTTGCGAAGTGCGGCGCAGTGAGATAGTGAGATAGCGGCGATAGCAGATGAGTGATGCCGGGCCGCGTTCCATCTAGTACACCGCATGAGTATAGCCAGGCCGCCAAAGGCTCGCACCCCGACACGTGCGCTTGGGGTTTAGCTCTCGTGGGGGCGGGCGGGCGGGCGGGCGGGGAGGGGGCGGCGGACATGGTTGCGATGCCGCCGCGCAGCCGGAGGGCCGTACCAGAACGCCAGACCCTGTTAGGCGCGCGTACTGTGTGCAACCGTCGGTTTCGAGCCGGTAGTGGGCTTGCTGCACGTTGGTACATCATTAAATCGCAGTGCCTGTAGTGGGCTTGCTGCACGTTGGTACATCATTAAATCGCAGTGCCGGAAGCGCCCACTCCGCTCGAGCGGGTCGGGTTGCGAAGTGCGGCGCAGTGAGATAGTGAGATAGCGGCGATAGCAGATGAGTGATGCCGGGCCGCGTTCCATCTAGTACACCGCATGAGTATAGCCAGGCCGCCAAAGGCTCGCACCCCGACACGTGCGCTTGGGGTTTAGCTCTCGTGGGGGCGGGCGGGCGGGCGGGCGGGGGGGCGGCGGCGGACATGGTTGCGATGCCGCCGCGCAGCCGGAGGGCCGTACCAGAACGCCAGACCCTGTTAGGCGCGCGTACTGTGTGCAACCGTCGGTTTCGAGCCGGTAGTGGGCTTGCTGCACGTTGGTACATCATTAAATCGCAGTGCCTGTAGTGGGCTTGCTGCACGTTGGTACATCATTAAATCGCAGTGCCGGAAGCGCCCACTCCGCTCGAGCGGGTCGGGTTGCGAAGTGCGGCGCAGTGAGATAGTGAGATAGCGGCGATAGCAGATGAGTGATGCCGGGCCGCGTTCCATCTAGTACACCGCATGAGTATAGCCAGGCCGCCAAAGGCTCGCACCCCGACACGTGCGCTTGGGGTTTAGCTCTCGTGGGGGCGGGCGGGCGGGCGGGCGGGGAGGGCGGCGGACATGGTTGCGATGCCGCCGCGCAGCCGGAGGGCCGTACCAGAACGCCAGACCCTGTTAGGCGCGCGTACTGTGTGCAACCGTCGGTTTCGAGCCGGTAGTGGGCTTGCTGCACGTTGGTACATCATTAAATCGCAGTGCCTGTAGTGGGCTTGCTGCACGTTGGTACATCATTAAATCGCAGTGCCGGAAGCGCCCACTCCGCTCGAGCGGGTCGGGTTGCGAAGTGCGGCGCAGTGAGATAGTGAGATAGCGGCGATAGCAGATGAGTGATGCCGGGCCGCGTTCCATCTAGTACACCGCATGAGTATAGCCAGGCCGCCAAAGGCTCGCACCCCGACACGTGCGCTTGGGGTTTAGCCTCGTGGGGGCGGGCGGGCGGGCGGGCGGGGAGGGGGCGGACATGGTTGCGATGCCGCCGCGCAGCCGGAGGGCCGTACCAGAACGCCAGACCCTGTTAGGCGCGCGTACTGTGTGCAACCGTCGGTTTCGAGCCGGTAGTGGGCTTGCTGCACGTTGGTACATCATTAAATCGCAGTGCCTGTAGTGGGCTTGCTGCACGTTGGTACATCATTAAATCGCAGTGCCGGAAGCGCCCACTCCGCTCGAGCGGGTCGGGTTGCGAAGTGCGGCGCAGTGAGATAGTGAGATAGCGGCGATAGCAGATGAGTGATGCCGGGCCGCGTTCCATCTAGTACACCGCATGAGTATAGCCAGGCCGCCAAAGGCTCGCACCCCGACACGTGCGCTTGGGGTTTAGCTCTCGTGGGGGCGGGCGGGCGGGCGGGGAGGGGGCGGCGGACATGGTTGCGATGCCGCCGCGCAGCCGGAGGGCCGTACCAGAACGCCAGACCCTGTTAGGCGCGCGTACTGTGTGCAACCGTCGGTTTCGAGCCGGTAGTGGGCTTGCTGCACGTTGGTACATCATTAAATCGCAGTGCCTGTAGTGGGCTTGCTGCACGTTGGTACATCATTAAATCGCAGTGCCGGAAGCGCCCACTCCGCTCGAGCGGGTCGGGTTGCGAAGTGCGGCGCAGTGAGATAGTGAGATAGCGGCGATAGCAGATGAGTGATGCCGGGCCGCGTTCCATCTAGTACACCGCATGAGTATAGCCAGGCCGCCAAAGGCTCGCACCCCGACACGTGCGCTTGGGGTTTAGCTCTCGTGGGGGCGGGCGGGCGGGCGGGCGGGGAGGGGGCGGCGGACATGGTTGCGATGCCGCCGCGCAGCCGGAGGGCCGTACCAGAACGCCAGACCCTGTTAGGCGCGCGTACTGTGTGCAACCGTCGGTTTCGAGCCGGTAGTGGGCTTGCTGCACGTTGGTACATCATTAAATCGCAGTGCCTGTAGTGGGCTTGCTGCACGTTGGTACATCATTAAATCGCAGTGCCGGAAGCGCCCACTCCGCTCGAGCGGGTCGGGTTGCGAAGTGCGGCGCAGTGAGATAGTGAGATAGCGGCGATAGCAGATGAGTGATGCCGGGCCGCGTTCCATCTAGTACACCGCATGAGTATAGCCAGGCCGCCAAAGGCTCGCACCCCGACACGTGCGCTTGGGGTTTAGCTCTCGTGGGGGCGGGCGGGCGGGCGGGCGGGGGGGCGGCGGACATGGTTGCGATGCCGCCGCGCAGCCGGAGGGCCGTACCAGAACGCCAGACCCTGTTAGGCGCGCGTACTGTGTGCAACCGTCGGTTTCGAGCCGGTAGTGGGCTTGCTGCACGTTGGTACATCATTAAATCGCAGTGCCTGTAGTGGGCTTGCTGCACGTTGGTACATCATTAAATCGCAGTGCCGGAAGCGCCCACTCCGCTCGAGCGGGTCGGGTTGCGAAGTGCGGCGCAGTGAGATAGTGAGATAGCGGCGATAGCAGATGAGTGATGCCGGGCCGCGTTCCATCTAGTACACCGCATGAGTATAGCCAGGCCGCCAAAGGCTCGCACCCCGACACGTGCGCTTGGGGTTTAGCTCTCGTGGGGGCGGGCGGGCGGGCGGGCGGGGGGGGGGGCGGACATGGTTGCGATGCCGCCGCGCAGCCGGAGGGCCGTACCAGAACGCCAGACCCTGTTAGGCGCGCGTACTGTGTGCAACCGTCGGTTTCGAGCCGGTAGTGGGCTTGCTGCACGTTGGTACATCATTAAATCGCAGTGCCTGTAGTGGGCTTGCTGCACGTTGGTACATCATTAAATCGCAGTGCCGGAAGCGCCCACTCCGCTCGAGCGGGTCGGGTTGCGAAGTGCGGCGCAGTGAGATAGTGAGATAGCGGCGATAGCAGATGAGTGATGCCGGGCCGCGTTCCATCTAGTACACCGCATGAGTATAGCCAGGCCGCCAAAGGCTCGCACCCCGACACGTGCGCTTGGGGTTTAGCTCTCGTGGGCGGGCGGGCGGGCGGGCGGGGAGGGGGCGGCGGACATGGTTGCGATGCCGCCGCGCAGCCGGAGGGCCGTACCAGAACGCCAGACCCTGTTAGGCGCGCGTACTGTGTGCAACCGTCGGTTTCGAGCCGGTAGTGGGCTTGCTGCACGTTGGTACATCATTAAATCGCAGTGCCTGTAGTGGGCTTGCTGCACGTTGGTACATCATTAAATCGCAGTGCCCGCCCACTCCGCTCGAGCGGGTCGGGTTGCGAAGTGCGGCGCAGTGAGATAGTGAGATAGCGGCGATAGCAGATGAGTGATGCCGGGCCGCGTTCCATCTAGTACACCGCATGAGTATAGCCAGGCCGCCAAAGGCTCGCACCCCGACACGTGCGCTTGGGGTTTAGCTCTCGTGGGGGCGGGCGGGCGGGCGGGCGGGGAGGGGGCGGCGGACATGGTTGCGATGCCGCCGCGCAGCCGGAGGGCCGTACCAGAACGCCAGACCCTGTTAGGCGCGCGTACTGTGTGCAACCGTCGGTTTCGAGCCGGTAGTGGGCTTGCTGCACGTTGGTACATCATTAAATCGCAGTGCCGGAAGCGCCCACTCCGCTCGAGCGGGTCGGGTTGCGAAGTGCGGCGCAGTGAGATAGTGAGATAGCGGCGATAGCAGATGAGTGATGCCGGGCCGCGTTCCATCTAGTACACCGCATGAGTATAGCCAGGCCGCCAAAGGCTCGCACCCCGACACGTGCGCTTGGGGTTTAGCTCTCGTGGGGGCGGGCGGGCGGGCGGGCGGGGGAGGGGGCGGCGGACATGGTTGCGATGCCGCCGCGCAGCCGGAGGGCCGTACCAGAACGCCAGACCCTGTTAGGCGCGCGTACTGTGTGCAACCGTCGGTTTCGAGCCGGTAGTGGGCTTGCTGCACGTTGGTACATCATTAAATCGCAGTGCCGGAAGCGCCCACTCCGCTCGAGCGGGTCGGGTTGCGAAGTGCGGCGCAGTGAGATAGTGAGATAGTGGCGATAGCAGATGAGTGATGCCGGGCCGCGTTCCATCTAGTACACCGCATGAGTATAGCCAGGCCGCCAAAGGCTCGCACCCCGACACGTGCGCTTGGGGTTTAGCTCTCGTGGGGGCGGGCGGGCGGGCGGGCGGGGGAGGGGGCGGCGGACATGGTTGCGATGCCGCCGCGCAGCCGGAGGGCCGTACCAGAACGCCAGACCCTGTTAGGCGCGCGTACTGTGCGCAACCGTCGGTTTCGAGCCGGTAGTGGGCTTGCTGCACGTTGGTACATCATTAAATCGCAGTGCCGGAAGCGCCCACTCCGCTCGAGCGGGTCGGGTTGCGAAGTGCGGCGCAGTGAGATAGTGAGATAGCGGCGATAGCAGATGAGTGATGCCGGGCCGCGTTCCATCTAGTACACCGCATGAGTATAGCCAGGCCGCCAAAGGCTCGCACCCCGACACGTGCGCTTGGGGTTTAGCTCTCGTGGGGGCGGGCGGGCGGGCGGGCGGGGGAGGGGGCGGCGGACATGGTTGCGATGCCGCCGCGCAGCCGGAGGGCCGTACCAGAACGCCAGACCCTGTTAGGCGCGCGTACTGTGCGCAACCGTCGGTTTCGAGCCGGTAGTGGGCTTGCTGCACGTTGGTACATCATTAAATCGCAGTGCCGGAAGCGCCCACTCCGCTCGAGCGGGTCGGGTTGCGAAGTGCGGCGCAGTGAGATAGTGAGATAGTGGCGATAGCAGATGAGTGATGCCGGGCCGCGTTCCATCTAGTACACCGCATGAGTATAGCCAGGCCGCCAAAGGCTCGCACCCCGACACGTGCGCTTGGGGTTTAGCTCTCGTGGGGGCGGGCGGGCGGGCGGGGAGGGGGCGGCGGACATGGTTGCGATGCCGCCGCGCAGCCGGAGGGCCGTACCAGAACGCCAGACCCTGTTAGGCGCGCGTACTGTGCGCAACCGTCGGTTTCGAGCCGGTAGTGGGCTTGCTGCACGTTGGTACATCATTAAATCGCAGTGCCGGAAGCGCCCACTCCGCTCGAGCGGGTCGGGTTGCGAAGTGCGGCGCAGTGAGATAGTGAGATAGTGGCGATAGCAGATGAGTGATGCCGGGCCGCGTTCCATCTAGTACACCGCATGAGTATAGCCAGGCCGCCAAAGGCTCGCACCCCGACACGTGCGCTTGGGGTTTAGCTCTCGTGGGGGCGGGCGGGCGGGCGGGCGGGGAGGGGGCGGCGGACATGGTTGCGATGCCGCCGCGCAGCCGGAGGGCCGTACCAGAACGCCAGACCCTGTTAGGCGCGCGTACTGTGTGCAACCGTCGGTTTCGAGCCGGTAGTGGGCTTGCTGCACGTTGGTACATCATTAAATCGCAGTGCCGGAAGCGCCCACTCCGCTCGAGCGGGTCGGGTTGCGAAGTGCGGCGCAGTGAGATAGTGAGATAGCGGCGATAGCAGATGAGTGATGCCGGGCCGCGTTCCATCTAGTACACCGCATGAGTATAGCCAGGCCGCCAAAGGCTCGCACCCCGACACGTGCGCTTGGGGTTTAGCTCGTGGGGGCGGGCGGGCGGGCGGGGAGGGGGCGGCGGACATGGTTGCGATGCCGCCGCGCAGCCGGAGGGCCGTACCAGAACGCCAGACCCTGTTAGGCGCGCGTACTGTGCGCAACCGTCGGTTTCGAGCCGGTAGTGGGCTTGCTGCACGTTGGTACATCATTAAATCGCAGTGCCGGAAGCGCCCACTCCGCTCGAGCGGGTCGGGTTGCGAAGTGCGGCGCAGTGAGATAGTGAGATAGTGGCGATAGCAGATGATGCCGGGCCGCGTTCCATCTAGTACACCGCATGAGTATAGCCAGGCCGCCAAAGGCTCGCACCCCGACACGTGCGCTTGGGGTTTAGCTCGTGGGGGCGGGCGGGCGGGCGGGCGGGGGAGGGGGCGGCGGACATGGTTGCGATGCCGCCGCGCAGCCGGAGGGCCGTACCAGAACGCCAGACCCTGTTAGGCGCGCGTACTGTGCGCAACCGTCGGTTTCGAGCCGGTAGTGGGCTTGCTGCACGTTGGTACATCATTAAATCGCAGTGCCGGAAGCGCCCACTCCGCTCGAGCGGGTCGGGTTGCGAAGTGCGGCGCAGTGAGATAGTGAGATAGTGGCGATAGCAGATGAGTGATGCCGGGCCGCGTTCCATCTAGTACACCGCATGAGTATAGCCAGGCCGCAAAATGTTGCGCTGGGTGTACTGACGTGGTTTGGTTACGTCGATTCTCAGTGAGTAGCATAGAAAGGCGTACGATTGACGCTACGCATATAATTTGAGAATCAGTTTTCATATCAACGGTCGTAGCGCTGTTTGCTTTAGTGAGGAAACAGAACGCATTATGACAGGACTCTGGCACTCTCCATGGAAGTAGACTAAGGCGTCATTAGCTACATCCACGCGACAGGTTTGACAAACCAAACTTACCCGAGTAAGCATGCTACTTAGAGAAGTGTGTTTTGTGATTTGCTTCTAACATACTGCTTGCTACGAGGTTGAAGGGTGAGGCGACACACCAATACTGACTTGCGAAGCGGATGGAGCGAAGTGACGCAGCGGAGAGCGGAAATGGACCAATACATCTTTTGCCCCAATCTTTCGTGCTGAGCGAACATGTGCAGGAAGCTATGGCGCGTAAAGTTGACACCGTCAACCGTGCTCGTGCAGCAAATAGGACACGTTCCCTTTTCAGCTACAGCATCGTAAACGACGCAACTACAGTGGTCGAAACTAGCTGGGTGGGCTCGCACGCGCTAATTTACAGCATCGAAAACTCTTGTAAGGATAACGAAGCTTATATTATTATCGCCGACTGTGTAATTCTTTACGGTGTAGTAGAAACCTGTTCGCATGTCAACGTTTTGTAGATGTCAGCTCGAGACACCGCCGGCTTGTTTACGTTAAACTTATTGATAAGAAGCGATGACATTTGCTCTAGCAGAGGTTTTGGGTGGTGTTGAATAACTAACTTGTGCATTTAGTGAAGTTTGTCCTAGGTGTGTGTAGCCAAACGGCGTAGCAGAGTGGTAGTCCCTGGGAAGTAGAACTTCTCCAGGTATCATACTGAGCTCGTATCCGTGTCTTGACCGGTTGACACTTGAACTTGGTACTCCCAGTGGAGCCTAAGGTTACTTAACCAATAATAATGTTTTACACTTCACAAACCTTCTTCATCCTCGGCTCTTTTAAAGACCCTGATCTTAGACCTCAACAAAAGCCAAATCACTCTTAGAAGGCAGAGCTCACGTAATATAGTGCACTGCCTACATACCTGGGCTTGATATCACGTAGATATGGAGTAACGTTACTCGCAGCCATGCCCATCTCTTGACCTTAGGATAATTTGACGGATGTGGAGCCGCTTTCGCCGGTCCAAACATCCGGCTTACAACTTAGAAGGTGAAACAAACTCTGTTTTTTTTTTTTTCAAAACGCAAGGTATTCCTTCCAAGAGTCATGTGTATCCTCCAGCAGCTGCCAAACCAGGGGATCTTGGCTGAAGAGTCGCTCCCGAAGATACCTCCAGATTACCTGACATTTTCCCTGATTGCGGGAATTTGTCACCGTCCAAAGACTTACGAAACACTATCCTGGGGGTCGATGCAAACGGCCGCCGATATCACATGCCCTAGCTCAACTCAGAGTCTGCATAGTCCCCAGTTGGAGGTGCTCGGTCCGGGATTTAACGTGGTTAAGGTTGCAATAAACTGTTTTAGAATGATTGTGGAAGTCGCCCAGAGCCAAATTGGCACGACCAATACTACGTCGTCGTACCGTAGCGTTAGTTGACGTGTTTGTGAACCGATAAGCGAATGTAAGCATCACATAACAAAAAGAGCAATTGTTTCGAGCAAGACTCAAAGCCAAATCCCACATGTTCGTGCAAAAGAGGTATAATCTTTTGACGCAGTGAGTTCCAGATCGCTCGTTTTGCCGCGTTTAAGATTGTATCAAGGTCCAGCCAAATTTGAGTCAATATGTATTTTAATACGAATTGAATCAAATATACTCAAAAACACAATTATAATTAGTATGGCTACGATGGGAGTATTGAGTGTTTGTGTACAATTGCATAATAACAATTGGAGTGCCAGTATGTCGCTGATTGATTAACCAGGCTTCAACATGCTGCACATGCTTGAATCGCTGCAATTACTTAGATTTACATTTCAAAATAAAAGCTACAACATACCGTACTGGTGACCGCGACATTGGTCAATAAGGGAAGCAGTGTATACCACACGCTACATATCCAGCATGAAAGCTCTGGTGTTTACCCCCCTCTTGGGTGCCGTTCTACTCAAGACTAAGCACAGAAGCACGCATATATGTACAAATTCTGCGTTTGACGGGGCGTGCCTATCGCTCATCGCTTATAAATCTCTACCAATTTATTGACACTGGAAAGTATATACGTGGGATGCATATTGCGTCGGCAAAATCTACTACTAGCAACAGCTATAAAAGACGCCCTCTACCTACTAGAAACGCTATTATTCGCTCTTCGTGGGAGCTCTGTGATCAATACCGTGTGCATCACACCTCGGAAACAGCATTGAATCCGGACACGTAGTTCGTCTCGTGTATTTCCTGCTGGCTACCGCATGTACTGCACACAGGAGTACCACTGTTTGCTGATAGGTTCGTGTCAACTTAGTGACGTCTTTATAGAAACGATTGATAAACACACCACTGCAGACTTTGACACCACAATTGTTTATGCTGCGTGTAGAAGTGCTGACAGTGTTAGACTCTTTTCCGCACCTTTTAGGACACATAATGTAGATCCTGGTGATGCTTGACGCCACTGTTAACGAAACAAAGCAGTCACGCTGCCGTTAACCCCCAGGAGCAAAGGCATGTATTAGACGCGATACGACGAATTTCTTATCGTTGAAATATATGATACAATATTTTGCCTAAACTTGGTATATCCGTACACAAACTCTCCGTCAACTAGGGAAGGTGACATGTGTGGAGAGGCGAAAGATAGTGCAAAAAAGTCACCTAATGTGCACAGGATAAGATCACTTTGATTCCCGAAATATTAGATAGCAAAGGTTGTGGGAGGCTCATCACCTCTCCCGTCATTAGAGATCGAAGGTTCTCAAAGCGCACAACTCATTGACTCGGCATTTCAGAATTGCGCCATAGACGAGAAGTGCTGCTGCTGCCGGAAAGAAAGATGTCGGGGTTTCGACAACGTTGGACTGAACTGCTCAAGGAATGATGAACCTCGAAGAAACCTACCGGCTTAGCGATAGAGCATACGTACCTGCGTCCAGGCAAGACTAAAAACGACAAACGCGGCGTGGATTATTTCGTGGGGCCCGAAGAATTGATGCTTAAACTGGACGAGATCGCTATAGGCATTTACTCTGTTGCGATGTAGGTGTATGGACTGTATCTAACAACTCTCGTGTATGTGTAGCTGAGTTGGAGCGTGAAGAGGCAGCAGAAGAGGTTCAGCGGCAACGGATTCACGACGAGAGAGCAGGTATCACCATCTCTGGGATATTATGGTCGATACAGGCTAACAAATTTTTGAATCGTGTATTTTGTCCTGAGTTATAGGTGCTGATAAAATCAGCGCAGTCCTGGGCCCAAACCAAGCGGCGTCTGCAGCTGAAGAGACTTCAAACGTGCAGGTTGCAGATCAAGGCATGCTGCTGCATAAAACTTATCACGTCCGATACGTGCTAAAATGTTCGTGGAATCATTTATTGTGTACGATATCAGGTACAACACCCTCATCACAATCACCGCTCAGGGTATTGTGCTCGGCCAACACGCATAGGTATCAGCTCGATCTCTGCAGAGCAGCCAGACTGTTGCACGTGTGATTCACCTGGGTGGTAATGTTTGCTTAATCGCTTCGAGAACCTCACACAACTTACGAATTTCTTGTTCTAATAGATGAAGTTCTGGACGCCACTGCAAATATCCCACCAATTTGGCTGTTGAGTTCTCTAACGTAGGCTCAGACAGCGATGCGGAGTTGGCGCAACTTTGTCCAACATTGCCACACATCATGAGTGACCGAAGTGATGCGGAAGCCAATGAGGATGTCACAGCGCAGGCAGTGCTGATGAAGACGAAGCAATCTCTTGCAGAAGTGCCAGTTGTGATCCATCGAGCAGCCGTTAATCTCTTCCGGAGTTTACCACTGCTATCGGTACGTGTTATCGTGCTTATAAACGATAAGTATACATGATAGCAATCTAATCATGGTACTGTCGTGGCAGATGGCGCCACTAACGTGCTTAAACCTGACGAGAAGATGGAGGACTTCGAACGGTTGGATCTGATGTCGAAAACGATGACGGGCTGGACGATGAAGACGAACATGAGGAAGATGTCTTTATCGTTGACCAGTTCGATGGTGACGACGAACTTAAGGTGATGAAGGTCCTCCCGACATGCCATTTTCGGAACCCTTGTGGCTGCTGTCGGGTGTAGATATGCTGATAGTAAGTGCACTATCGATCAAGCACAATCAATGGATTTTGCGAAATATGACAACAAATGGATGGACTGATCTGTCATTGCAAGAGCCTTATCCATACGTGGGCGGCCCGTACGAGCCTCGGCCTGCTGGACCTCTGAGGTTGAACTACCCGAGACTCTACCATGCGGAGCACGGGCCACCGATGGCAGATGCGTCAGTAGCAACAACAATATTGGGGCCTTCTTTTTCTTCACGTCGCCGGGGTTGTGGGACGATACTGCGGACACAAGTAACAACTAAGTTTTGGAGAAACTGGACCAACGTATGGAGGTGAAGCTAGTTTGACAAGTGCTTCGAGAGCGGCGGAAGTCTAGCTATCGTCGATAGACTCGTGTCCAGATCAAAGCCAACCCTCGGAAACTAACAGCAATTACTGGCAGAGAAGTGTATATGTGGAGGCTTATTGATCACGCGTGCGATCTGTTCTAATACGGAGAAGCTGTATAACCGTTGGAAGACGACGGATGAGGGGCCATCCCACGCGGGCGGTTGGATTGTACATGACGAGAGATAGATTTACCCATATCTCGCGCAATCTGCATTTCAGCAGCAATTCTGATCCTCGCGCGGTGGTGGACAGAGCTTAAAAACTCCGGTCAGTAATTGAGACGGTGCAGAGGCAATTCCAAACGGAATACGTCCCTTCAGCTGTTCTATCTTTTGACGAAGTGATATTGCCGTCACGCTCGTCCTACAATCGCATTCGAGTCTACATGAAGGATAAACCGCATAAGTATGGTACTAGAACGTTCATGATGTGTTGCGGGGACAACGCGTACTGTGTTAGGTAAGTAGTGGGGCGTACCTTTGGGTGCGCTCTCTTTTGTTTTAAACTCTAAGTCGGTTACCGTGTACAATACAAGACATTGATTTGTGTTTTCCTATCAGATATCGGTTTGACATGTACTGTGGCAAACGCAGAGCGGAGGAGGGTGCTGGTCCACAAGATGGAAAGTCTGGGCCTGCTGCGGTTGTTCGCAATGTGCGCAGCGTTTCCGGAGACGAGCCTTCGAAAAGCATGAGGCTGATTGTCACTGACCGCTACTACACGTCCGTGCCATTGGCCATGAATCTGCTAACCCTAGGATTCTACAGTGTAGGCACCGTGATGACAAACCGATTTGGCCTCTGTCTGGAGATAACGTCCCGAAGGACGGTCCAGCAGGAATCGCCAGAGGAACATTTGCGGTGACAGAGTCCACCACAGTCGAGAGCTTATGAATGCTTCGCTGGTGGGACAGTTACCCTGTGTACGTGTTGTGTGCTGGCGGAAGCATTAAAATGGACCGTGTTGTTCGTCGTGAAAGGACTGACGAGCAAGTCGAAGTACCTTGTCCCCGTGTGGTAAAGGACTATCATACTTTCATGGGAGGTGTCAATGTTCATGATCAATTGCAGCTCCGAAGGTAGGAACTGTTATCATATGTTTGAGTTGATAGCATTTATTTTAGCGTGGATTGTACTTGATAACTTTAGATACTCACTCCAACTCTCACTGCGCATCAAGAAGTATTACAAGACGCTGTTCCTAGGCTTTGTCGATCTTGCAATCACCAACGCATTATCGTCTACGTCCATCAATCCGTGATTGCCACCAAAAAGGTGCCGACTCATCAGTTGATTTCAAGACGAGCAAATAAATTGTCTTGGCTTTAATATGAGCTTGATCGTCTGATTTCAGTCTTTAAAAATCGACAAAAATATCGTTGTCTCTTTTACCTGCTTTGACTGGTCTCTAATTCAAACCGACTTTCTTTGTCGGTCTTGGACACAATAAACTACCTTGTCGTGTCCTTTGCTATGGTTTCAGATCTTGATAAGCTTGTCGAGCTACGATAACGTCGGCAACTATAGTGAGGGGTGGGGTTTTCCATGAGTTTTGTAACGGGACACGTTTGATTTTAACTTTATTTTAGTAAAGAAAAACTTACCTCGATACACGATAATTCGCCCAACGGGGAGAACCAAACGCTTCGCGCTGGAAGGGTTAATTTTTTAGGCCTCTCTCAACTGCTGCACGCGTGTCCTGGGCACCACCGCACACTTGCACTAACCTCACTAACTTTGAGGACTGTCGGAAATATCAACAGCTGTCTGCAAAGGTTTAAACGTTTCTCGTATAAACGTTTATGTATGGGTGTGTGAGAATACTACACGCACAAGACTACACTACACAATTGTAAGACATACCCATCTGTTGCTGTACACCCACTACAATCTGCGTGCTCATGTAAGTGTGGCAGCAATTGGTTGACAAGCGGTAATCTGACTGTTATGCAAGGAGCCACTACCTTTGACGGAGCACTAAATAAATGATATTAAGAAATATTTTGTATGCATTTGAACCGAAACTGTAGACTACAGGCCCTGCAAAGTCTTATCTGCAACACTAGACCGAGACTGATCTTTGGCGCGTTTTGGGGCAGATATCTGCACGTATACTGTATAACATCGTACCTATTTTCGGGTCCAAGTAGAATAATTATCAATATATGCTTGGGTACTATACGGAGTTAGCTCTGACGGGATACAGTGCGCGTCGAAATTATACCCGCACCCGAAAAATGACTCTCTCGAGCCGACACTTTCGCTTTCCTACCAAAGCTGCTCTGCAGGAGACACGAAAAGCAATAGAAAGCACGTGCACAAAGTAGAATCGGAAAAGATAGCGTTGGTGTCGAGCTATCGGCGAAAACCTAGAATCAACTCGGGTCAAAATTATAGCCGCATCAAAATGGGCAACGTTAACTATACTCTAGTTAGGTGTCTTCGCTCCTTTCAGCGGCCGTGTCGCTTCCAATCGTCTCGGTATGCTTCGAACTAACTTTTGATGTATTCTGGATCAATACGAGCCCATTCTAACTTAATCTGCTTGATCAAATCGGCAGGTCTATCAAATTGACGTCCATTGGCGTAGACTCGGCGAGCTAGAAGCCCCACACGTTCTCGATGACGTTCGAATCTGGGCTTTTAGCCGGCCAAGGCAGCGGTTCAATGCTTTCAGCAGCCAGGAAGTTCTTAGTGAGCCTTGCCGAGTAAATAGATGCATTATCTTGTTGAAAAATAGGGCCCAAATTCCCCAATTTCGAACGAAGTTCTCTCATATAAGGAAGCAGGCCGTCGCTCAGCGTTTTGGTGTAGCTTAAAGCATTCTGCTTGCCCTTTAAGAAGATCAGCTCGGTATTGCCATACCAGTTCACCCCCGCAGATCATGACGCTTCCCCGCCGTTTACCCGTTTCGACATGTATTTTGGTTCGGTGCGCAAGTCGTGCCAGTAGAAACGGAAGCCGTCCAGGCCGTCCAGGTTAAATTTCTTCTCATCAGTGAAGATTAACCGCCTCCAGAACACCCGTTTGCCACTGTGACGGTTTGCCAAGGCTACCCTGGCCACCTTGTGGTGAGGTTTGAGCGTTGGAGTGAGTTTGCTCTTAGCATAGGTAGCATAGCGATGGTTTCGTAGCACTCGTAGCACGGTCGACTTGCTAGGAAGGCATGGCAGCAGTGGGCATATCTGTTTGGCTGACAGGTTGCCCACAACAGCCAGCCCAAAAACGCGCCTGGCCTCTCGACTGTTGATTTTCCGCTTCCAGCCGGTTCTCTTCGTCACTGATGCCGCCATGCCGCGCTTCAAGAAGTTCCTGACAGCCTTCTCATCACGTCCAAACTGCCTAGCAATTGCTCTGTTGCTTTTTCCTTCTCTAATCCAGCGGATGATCTTGCCACACTCGTCCTCGCTCAACTGCGTGCCTCGCGGCATGTTGATTTCCCGCAGGGAATCGACGAGTGGCTCCCCGAATCGCCTTTCAAATGGCTATTTCCTTATCTCTTTTATTACGATTACAGACGTGTTTTCGTTGTTTATTACGTCCGGTCAGAAAAATAGCCATGGTGCGGCTATAATTTTGACCCGAGTTGATTCCAGGTTTTCGCCGATAGCTCGACACCAACGCTAGCTTTTCCGATTCTACTTTGTGCACGTGCTTTCTATTGCTTTTCGTGTCTCCTGCAGAGCAGCTTTGGTAGGAAAGCGAAAGTGTCGGCTCGAGAGAGTCATTTTTCGGGTGCGGCTATAATTTCGACGCGCACTGTACTATTCCAAGGGTGAGCGAACAACACGAGTACGTTTGACGTTGCGGTGACTGTACGTGCACCTATTACTCGGGAGTTCGAGCAATGGCGTCACGACCATAGTGGACTACTCAGTCATCGAGGAGGACGCTATACACACGAAGAACATCGTCTACCGTGAGATTTTCGCCGCTTATCAGAGCTTACTGCATAGATACATATCTCATTTGTATTTGAAAAGTTTGGCTGTGTCTCCAACACCCCTATAGCTCCATCCAGCTGCTGTGTGTAGCGAAGTTGGCCCTGGTAAATAGTAGAGCGAGACGGAAATTGACCGAATGGGTTGCATCGAACCATGCCCTATCGCTCGCATAAAAGGGCGATCCAAATGCTAGTCCTGCTGCGGAATAAGGTGGTTGCCTGTTCTGTCGATTGACCAAAAAAGGAGTTTCGTCCTCAATCAAACAAAACGGTGCGAACCCAAATCAACATCTAATACTGTGAGTAGTTTAGCGAGCGGAACGGAGTGCACGTATTGAACCTTTCCGCCTCGTAACGGCGTCAGCTATGTTAATATATGGAAGGAAATAAAATTATACCGTGTCCAGCTGTCAGTCAAAGTGACCCTATATGCTTTTTGTTTGACTGGCCGGTAAGACGAGTGTGAAAATCGCACGCACAGGAAGTAGTATATTACCACCTTGACCAGATCGTGTTTTTGTATATCATGGTTCCAATAGCCGTATAACTTACATGCCACACTTTTTTCTTTTAGTGCTATATTTATACAGACGAAAAGAACTCAACAAAATAACAATTTTTGAATACCCATGTTGATTTTATACTAGTATGGCAGCATCCTGATTGGCAGGTCGCCCATGGTTGCTAGGGGGTTACTTGAAATATGCAAAATTGCGGTTTCCAACGACGCCCCCAAAAAAAAGGATGTTTCGAAAGCGTGATGAGTTTCAAGGTATGCATTCCCCAATGGACTCCTGAACTCGCTCCCTTTTCTTAATACCAATCTCGACCCACCACTCCGGCCTGAACGACGTACGTTGTCGCTTGACCAGTGCGATGCGTTTCCTCACCGCTAACCATGTTGATGGCAAATTAAATGTGTATACGCGTGCAGGAATCAGGCTGGTCGGGTACTCCCAATGATGCGAGAGCGTCAGAGAAGGCACCGACGTCACCAGCGTCAGCTGAAGGAGCTGCAGTGTCAATATCCGGGAGTATGCGGGAACGAAAGAGCGATCAAGTCGAACGGCGAGCACCATTGGCTTTGTGAATTTCACCGTGAGCGCCAAAACGCCATGCAGCGAGCTCGCTATCAGCGTGTGAACGCTATGCAGACTTTCCAGGCTTCTCCAGCGCCACCTACCGCAGCTGTTGAATTGCGCGACAGAGAAAGACATGAAACAATCCTTCAAGGTGCTATTACATCAGCACTCAGGTCAGGTGAGGAGTATTTTTCTGCTGGGCAAAGTGTTATTCAGCGCTAATCAATAAACAATAAACTGTACGCGCACAGGGGTTGAGCACGAGGCTGACGAAGCGTAAAGCGATGGGAATTTGCGGAGTGTCTCGTTGTCAATGGCTGCTAGTCAGGCTTCCCAGACCATTTACATGGTCATTCTGACCATACCGGCACCCGATGCGTAACAACGCGATGTTAACAGCACACCTCAACCTCGTGCTATTTCTTCAGCGCTAGAAGCAATGACCAGAGCTCTCCATCATAGCCTGTTTCAGGAGGATCGTTCGACACGTCAATACTCGTTGTGCCCTGCAGTGAAATCCAGACGGCACGTACGCGTATTTTTCGTAGTAGCTCATGAGCCGTCGCAGGCAAAAAAATTGACGTAGGTAAGAAGACAAAACTAAACTAGCAATTCGTGTCAATTTTTGTACGTATTAATGGCTATGGTTCGAATGTCTTCTCTACGATGCAATCCACTGCGACGGTGGATCAGTTCGTCTGGCGATAACAGCGAAATTGTCTTTTTGCGGACTGCTGATACTGGAGCTGACGGCAACCCAGACAGATGCGTCACAGACCCGCCTTGCTGTCTCTGGTGTTCATTCGCCGCTGCCAGTGTGCCCGCCGAGGATTTCCCCAACATGAATACGGGCGTGCTGGTCATAGTACCGTTTGGAGTCTTTACACATTCAACCCAATGGCGATCGCTTTCATCGTGCCCGTCAACATCTTCACGTTGTCGCCAATACACGCACAGCGGATGGTTGTCTCCTCCAATTCGAACACAGAGGTGGTGTACGGACAGTGAGTGGAAAATGACGCAGTTTTGAGCAGACTACAGTGGTTGGATCGATAGATGAAGCATGCCTGCATACAATAGCATCCGTAGATGGCGCTACAAGAAAGCGTGCCCATATCGAGTGAAACTCACCATTTTCATCTTTGGTGTTGAAAGTATGGACCCGCCCTCTCGGAAGAATAGACCCCCGTCCACGGTCTATTGGGGCTGTGACTGTCCTAATAGTTGTCCGGACACAAGGCACTGTTGCCTTTTCGAGCGTAGGCTGCTCGTGTTGGCTGTCAGAAATTGTATCATCACCGAGATGACAGCGTCTCGTTGTGCTTTATTGTGACTTCCTGCATCGCACGCACGACTGGAAGATTCGCACCAGTCGTTTTTGCAACAACTCCCATATCCGAGCCCATTCGCGTTCAAATTCTACCCTTTTTCCTGTGTAGTTAGTAGCTTATCTTATGTCAGTCAATGCGTTAACACAATCGCATTTCGGTGTGTAATCCGCGATAACGCTACGTATGCAAATGCCACATTTGGGATCGAATTCGAGTGGAAAACGACATACTTGCAAGTTAGACCCTGTACTTTGTGCACGGTCATCGCATGTGCCAACCGCAATGGAATTTCTCTACGCACGAAGCGTAAATCGCTCGTGTTTTTACCCCAGGGCACTTCTTTTGGCATGATCGGAACGATGTTGGAGACCTCTGCAAGCAGTGACGGACCTAAGTATGTGTCTATAACTTGCACAAGTACTATCGGAAGCTCGCAGTCAGACAGAAATATTAAGTCGTACACGATACAATTAGTTCCATTGCGGAGTCCAGCACCTTGAGCAATATTATAAGTTAGTGTTACCGGCGCTCCAACTGAGAGCGTCAATTTGCTTGCTATGACGCGACTGTGATCTAAATTAGGAGTTCTAGCTTCATTCAGAAGCGCGTTCACTGTCCCTGCGGGGATGTCTCGTTTTGCCGTCAACCTCTTTTGCTAGACAAAGTGCTGCGATAAAAGGTTAACCCGTGGATTTAAAGAAGCATTTATACGGTCCTTGTTAACTGCATCAACATCTGTATTTTTGTGAGCTATGTGCTTTGCGCCAGGTAGCCACGGTGTATCGTTTTTCCCATCTATACACCGTGTATTGAACAGTGCGACATTATCCGCTGTCGGTACTTTGTTGCGCAGTCTTCGCAGCGCCACAAGTGAACTGCAGCAGTGCCGAAGGGGAGTCGTCTTATCGAGAAAGCCGGCGAATGGTATAATACCACGATATGCGGGCAGGGTAGATGCTGACCTACCACTGGACTTCCACTAGAATTTTCGTTCATAGCTTCTGCAGGCACGTGTCATTTCTCCTATAGCAAAAATTGTATCGTTTAAACTGCCTTAAATGAATTCTTCGCCGAACGTACCAGCGCAATTTCCTCCAACCGCTGCATTAAACACGGGAACCCCTTAGGCAACACGAAAGGCGACTGCTGTCTTCGGCAATATCGGACCCACATGAGGTTGTACGGCAACGGCGTGGGATTCATCTCAGGGACAATAAACAAACGAGAAATTTTTTTGTTAATCTGACCATTTCCAGTAACATCATGTGAACAATACGAGCACGCTGTTGGGGTTGCGTGCTTGCTGACTATTAATAGCGTGGGCTCTTCGGCCGAATTTCCTCTGGTTGGTGGAGCACGACGTGGCCCTCGAACACGCAACAGTTATCCTCCACCATCTGGACGACTGTGGTATAGCGATTTGCATGGGAAGCGGGGGCGAGTCGTCAGCCATCGTGCAGCGTGGCGAGGATTTGCCCGGGGTCATTCCCAACGGAGTCAACTCTGATTGGCTGGATTTTTAAGTCTGTCGAGGTCTCAGTTGTCATGAACGTGGGATCTCTTTTGTGGATCGAACCACTATGTCCAACGGAAGGCACTATTCCCTAGAACATCCGATGACGCGTCGGCGTCACTTTTGCCAATGGACAAAGATCCAGGCGGCCCTTCCCAAGCCCCGGCGACGGTTGGAGCCTTGGTGCCTGTTGGGAAAGCTCGTTGACTACAGCTGGAACCTTGATGACTCTTGGGAGTGCTCGGTAGCTACGACCCGACATCTCCGAAACCTCGGTGTCCAGTCTGGGAGCTCAGCGACTCTTCGGGGACCTCGGCGGTGGGTTCAGCGAGGTCGCAGTTAGGAAACGGATCATAGTTCACTGCATATTTGTATGGAAAGTAGGATTTACATAAGCCCGAATGGGCACTACATATACAGAACAGAATTTCTCCTCAAGCACTCAAGGGCCAAGTCCGGCAGCGGAATTGTCTTCGGTACGTTGCGTCTGGATACGCCCGTTTGAGCGGGTTATGTCTGTCGGTGGGCACGTTTATCCGTGAGGACAGTGCTCGCCCCTCAGCCAAGCCAAGCGTTTGTGGCAAAGTTGAGTGTATAGCGTGACGGCTGAAGTGCCAGCGCTTGTATTCGGGGTCAAGTGTTCTCCCCGCTTCTCTAAAGGTCACCGCAGGCTGAGACCTCGGTGGACTCGCAGTCAGCCTTAATTGGCTTTGGACCCTTCTGCTGTTGGACCAGCGAGGTTTGGCGCGCTAGCGAGCTCGTGCTAGTGGCGTCTGTTTATTTGGGAAGTTTGCGTGGACGGATCGCAAGACCAGCCAGTCCCGGTGCTAGGGCTGAATCTGGGTCATCCGATATGAGTCCGAACTCTCGTTGATCTTCCTGGTTGACGTTTTGTTGTGGGTGGAGTCTACCCGTACTTCTAACGAGTTTTCACGTGGAGTCCTATGCCACACGACTGACAGACTCAGGATTCCTCGCGGCTTATGGTTGGTTTGGGATAACTCATTGTGTTGGTTCGCCATTTCCTTGCTTCATGGTCAACACATATCTAACACTGTTCAACCGAAAAACCTTTTTGTTCGATACAAATATCAAAGGTAAATTAATTACTCGTGGGAGGAATTTACAGGATATATGTTGGTTTTTAGGACGACAAATTATCAAAGGGTCATAGAAAATGTCCGAGTTTATCTTAGTAGTGCTTCGGTTTTGAAGTACGGGATAGCCCAACAGAGATTAATTCGGGGTTTTGTGGACCACACTTTTAGTAGGTACTGGCTTTTTACAAATTTCAAGTGCAAAGATCTTATAAATCTATTCATTTGTATGCAAATTGTTAATGTTTCTAAAGGTATTTGATTAACGCGGTTATTTCACTAGCCAACAAATCCGACTACAGACCTGGCCAAAAGGATAAGACACCCTATAAATATGTCGTTAGCTTGACCAATAATAGCCGCTTTTGGATGGACTAATGATAGTATTTTTCACGCTGAATCAGCCAATTAAATGGGAAACAAATCGGATAAGTGTTGAGAGACTTTCTATACACAGATTGCTGCGAGATGATAGCGTGGAGTACCATATGCACACCTCCCACGAGCACGGGAGGAGCACGGTTCTTGTAAAAAGCACGAAGCGAATAACCTCGAGAGCATTGCTCTCGAGGTTTTAACATTCCACCTCGCTTATCAACTTGTAGGGGGAATCTGAATGGATTTGGAGGGGTTGCTCGTTCAGCGTCACAAATCTGAAATATTTCGTGATCTTCAAGCGCCAACGAAGAAGCCGCAACCACGATGGTGCTGACTCGAGCTCAAGTTGCTGCTCAAGCCGCCGCTCAAGCTGGCGTGTGGGCCGCACAACAAGACCAAGAAGCAGCTGCAGTCGAAACGGCAATCGTCGAGCATCCTGGGGAGGCAGTGGCTGCGCTTCCTACGACAGTCGAGCTCGTCCCGGGAGTAGAAGACCACTTGGCCAGACTCGCCGAGCATTTTCTCGCTCAGACGCAAGCTCTTACCGCAGGACATTTGATGTTGCAGACACAGCAAGAGGGACAAAGCCAAGCCCAAAGTGCTGCGTTGATGGCCTTACAAGCCTCAGCTGAGACTGGCATGAAGCAATTAACCGCTCAGCAGGAGGAGATCGTCTTCAGATTCCGTGAAGAGCTACTGGGTACTCAATCAGCTATCCGAGAGCAGCTTCTGCGCTTACAGGCAGTTCAAGATGAATATCGGGTACAGATTCAGCAAGAGCTAGAAACGAAGCTCGAGCACGCTTTGAAGGACGTCCGGTGTGTATCGGAAGCTATGGTCACGGCCCAATCAGACGGAATGAAGCAGTTGGTAAAGGAGATGGATAGCAGATTCGTTGCCAACCGTGATGCACTGGACGCGCGTGTATTGCAAATAGAAGAGCAGTTGAAATCAAAGAGTACAGTGGATTCAGCAGACCTTGTACAAGACCTGGCTAAGCGGTCGTTCCAAGACATGAAGACGTATGTAACCAATGAATTGGACCTCGGATTTACACTGGCACGTGACGAACTGCACCAGGAATTGTCATCGACATTAACTACAGTGCCGGAAGAGCCATTGCTTGATGCTGTTAGGCAACTCGTACTTGAGGAGACTGCTAAGTCAGAACGCCACGTTGGTGCGCAATTGCAGCGCGCATTAGCAGCGGCCTAGGGCGAAATGAACCTCGCGGTACAGCGCCAAGCTGATGCCACGAGTATATTGCGTGAAGAATTTCAGCAATACTGCTCGAGGGTATCCAGAGAAACGCCGCCACTTGATGATGTCGCACTCCGTGCAGAGATAGCGGAAATTGTACGCGGAGAAGTGCAAGTGCAGATCGAAACAAGAACAGTGAAGTCAGAGCCACAAAATATCACGCCGACACCCAGCGAAAGAGCTCACATGGATGCAGATTCGCTCTTGATCACAGAAAATCTGTCCGCACAATTGCTTCCAACGGAAATCAAGCGGTCCGTGGAGAATACCGTGAAGGATCTGGTCGAAATCATAAGAGAGGCAGTCAAACGTGCTGTTTCCCAAGGGATGTTAACTACACAGCTCAGACGACGTCTACATCATGTGAAGATGAGATCAAAGAAGATGAACTATCCGAAGAAGACAAACTATCCGATGAAGACGAACTATCCGAAGAAGACAGGTATTTCCAGAACAAAATGCGGGAGGCTCTTGTCAGAGCCCGCGCAAAAAAATGGCGATGAAGACACAAGTGAAAGGATTTGCCGAATCTGCCGAAGGTACGCCGCCACAAAACAAACCTACTACGCGCCAAGCGCCAGTGTTGGTCACTCGTAGCAGTCAAACTGTACTTCAGACTGCGCAAGGACATATAGGGCAGCGACCGATAGAACGCCAAGCCATCATCACATTGGCACAGAGAGAAGTTGCAGAGAGGGCTGCGGCGGCTGCTAGGCGCCACGAGAAACGATCGGGTGGCAAGGGCCAGCGCTAGATGGTACGATTTCTGTTTTCAGATATTGGATTTGACGCCAACAAAGAGTAAAGCTGCATGGATTGAGAGCTAGCGTGATATCATGGATAATTCAATAAAATCAAGTACCCGGTCGATTGGTGGTGGCCCGATTGGTATGCACTTGATATTTCGTAAATGTACTGCTACATCGTGTTTTCCTTTTCTTCTTCGTCGCCATACAAACTCACGCTAGAAGCGAAGAAGGATAGAGATTCGTCCGCATACAAGTCCAAATTCATGTCGACATCAAGCGGAACCATAAAGCAAGATGGTGTGTGCTGGCGGTGTTCACCTGCAGGAATTTTTCGCACCGCAGAAGGTCAACGTACTCTCGATTTCGATTCAGGAACGAGGACATGTCAATATTGTGCGCTGAGAGACTGGTGCGTTGGCTTGTTACCATACTTCCACTAACGCTGAAATCGCGTTCGATCTGGCAAGAGGAAGATGGCACGGCAAACAAAATTTTCACTGCATTCGGCAAAAGCCTGTAGGTTCCATTGTGTTCAACTCGAGCCCAAAACGACAGGACCGACTCTGGGGCACCCTTCGTACGCACAACAGTGAGCGGGTCGTTTTTCCATCGGTCGAGCTCCTCATTAATGCGACGCTGCATCTGACTAGTGGCGTGAACAACCGCTGCTTGCTGCGGGGGTGGAGTAGCGAACATGGCTTCTAGCGGATCGACATAAGTGCTGGATGCACTTGATGGTGGCTCCGGCATGTCAGTTGTCTCGGCGACAGTCTTCAACAACTCTTGCAGCTGGTCTCGCACGGTATTGCTCACTTCATTAGCTTGTCGAAGCATTCTTGGGTTTCGAGTCCATTTTGTCTGCAAACCAGCAGAACAAGCTTGTTGATGTTCAGCTTTGGTCGCTTCCAAATGGGATGCAGCTTCAACTGCATCTCTGCGATGAAAGATGTTGTCTCCATTTCGGTACTGTCGTAGTATCGGTGGAAGAACCTTATATCAAGCGCTTTACGCAGCAACGTACGTGTCAGCACTGCGAGAGGAGTGAGTTCGCTAGGGTCAATCCAAACAGGGTTTTGCTCAGTGGATAAATAGTGCCGAAGGGGTTGCTCGAAGTTCAAAGTAGTTAATCGAACTCCATATAACTGCATCAGTACGTTGACCTGTATCGCACCCTCTGCCTGGCACGAACGTATCACATCGGCTAGCGGCTGCAAAATTGACAGCAGGTGAATCAAATTGTTTTTTTCGCCAGCAAGAGGAAACACAACAGGACTTTTCTTTTCACGCATTGCTTTCGCCTTCCTTTCAGCATACCACTCTTCAATCGCCACCCATTTGTCCAAAATGCGTCTCAATGTCTTCGCGAGACTTAAGAACCGGGCTTCCGAATATTTCTTCAACGTTGTTGTCCCTGTAGATGTCATGTTCTTGCAGAGCTGCTTGAACAAGTCGCCCATGACATCCACAGTTTGAACTTGATATATAACTCGCACAACTCTTTTCATCAGCTCAACGAACCCGTCGTTTTCGTGCTTTTGTTGGGGTTCATGCCACACCCTGACTTCGTTGCTGCATTTAACATGTGAGCCGTGCACCACATCCAATTTAGATGTAGTTCTTCAGTCACCAGCCCCTTCACATCAGAACCAGCGTCCGTCGTAGCGCCGAAGAAGTCCTTCGTAGTCAGGTTAAAGTCTTCCAGCGTTCTATTAACCCACATAAGAAATGGTTTTCGAATCCCTCCATCTCGATCCCCATAAGCTGGCTTAAACTTGCGCGTCCCAAGAAGCACCGACTTAAATTCCCAGTTTTGATCGATCATGTATACCCGAAGACCAAGATACTTATCCGAAGTTTTCTTACAAGTCCAGAAATCTGCGACCATCGTAAAAACTGGATACGCTTTCCTATTTATCTCGATGAGCTCCAGTATCTCTTTCCGCGTCGACGAATACAGCTCAATGATCGACTCCTCAATCCGTTCTGCGGTGACCTTGACGCGCATTTCATCTTTCACGACCAGTGCTTCTTGAAGCTTCGACTCTTCGTATTCACCCATGCACAACGGTAAGTTGTGGTTTATGATGCGCAATGTCTCGAGTAAGAGATTCAAGCGTGCTGGGTTGTTCTTTACAACCCCGACGAACGCAGGTGCTCGATTTCTTCGTCCCTCTTTCTCTTGGTGTCTGTCTCTTTGGCCGTCTTCGGGACGTTAACCCGTGCACTATCCGTAAATGCTTGACGGCCGCAGTCGTTTTACCCATCGACAATATCACGAGGTTATCGCCGGTTGGATTGGTTCTGCAGGCTTCATCTGCCAGACAGACGAACCCAATTTTCTCCTTGCCCTCATCAGAAAACTTGACTCGAACACCCCAGCCAAAGATAAATGACTTCTCACGGGGCTGCATAGGGAATCTTGTCAAACCGCCCATATCGCACCATTCTTCGACAGCTCGCTTCACGGATACTGGTGGCTCTAGCGACATTGTTCAGAGTGTACTCGGCTCCAGCCCTACTGTCACTGCGGCGACACAGCGGCGACACCGAGAAGGGGCTCTTATGTCTTGGTCTGGCGCCGATTGAAGACTGTGGCTCCACAAGATCTCCGTAATTTACAGCGAGCTTCTAGCCAATAGCAGATCTCAGACACGAGCATCGTGCTCGAGGAGCCCTCATTTTGCTCGTGTTTCACGTACTTAAGCGAAGAGAATTGAAAAACCTCAAAATCCATGCTCGTACGCTTTCCATGAAGGCGCCGACCACTCTTTTATGCTCTTCGTTTCCGTGCTCGTAGGAGGTGTGATCCAGGGCCAGGAGACGCGAAACGGGGATTGTGATGTTTACTTTTGCATCGGCGGCCGCTGCGTTGAAGGGCACTGCTCCTGACGAAGCTGTGCTCGAAGAGACCGCCATTGCGATCTCTACCTCCTACATTGGGATTCTGTCTCCTACACAGGCCCCGAGGTGGGCCTGTTCGACACCCATGGTCCTATCCAGCGGGCCTTCACAGCCACGAAGTTCTGGTCGCCGCTAGTCATTCGCTCGTCGGAAAGCTGGCGGCCTTCCTTGTCCATCAAGCAGACTCTTCAGAATTGCAAGCATGTTGCGAGCGGCATTGACATCTCGGTTCCAGAAGTTTGCCCGGCATGACCTGATTGTGCAGCGCTGGACAGCGTAGCATGGCTTGTGCACCATGCTGCCTTCTTTATCGGGGACGAGTAGTTTCGCCGGCTCCACAAGACCGTGGCACAGCGAGCACGTCTTGCTAGTCCTGAACTCGTCCAGCGTCACGACCGTGGCCCTCCGCCGCAGCGCTTCTTTAAAGCGCTGTATCGGCACGGGCGGATTGCCGCGCAGCCCTCCAGGGTTAGTGAAGGCCCCGTAGCCGACCCACACTCGGAAACTCGAGCGCGGCACGAGGCGGCGTGCCAGTGCATTCAGCGCTTGCATCTGTCGGCGCGCTCTGAAAAACCTCCAACTACGGAACCCTTCCTCTGCGCTAAAGGGCACCAAGAAGCCACGGTGGCTCAAAAGAATGGCAGGCCCTGTAGGAACGTGGCGAGGCTGGCTGTTTTGAATGTCGGCATGCTCTCAACGATACGTCGATACCATGGTTCTTTTGCCTTGACGTTTTTCAGCCAGAATTGAAACTTCGACGTTCCCGAGAGGTGCTGGTACTCGTGGGCGCTGACCGAAAAATATGCTGCTGCGAGCGGTAGTGTCGGTTTTTCGTCGGCGCTGACGCAGCCAGCGTTCGCGCAACCAGCGACGCCGTCGACGACGCTGTCGAGGCACAACTCTCTCTCGTACTGCAGTGCACAGTGCTCGGAGCCCTGGATCCACTCCGATCACTATTGACGGCGAATCCCCTTCAGCTGCCTTTTTGGTCATGTCGGTGTCGTCCAGCGTCGGCTCCTTGGGGCGTTGTGGCCGAGAGAGAACTACTGAAGCTCCATAGCCGTCGGATTTAACATAGTTGTCAAAGCGCCTTGTAGCACTAGCGAGCTGTGAGACATCAAAGACCTGAGCTGGCAGGCCAGGTCGGTGGAAGAAGGCCCTGCTGAGGCCGCCGAGGGGTCCAACCGGACAGTTCAGCATGACACCGCTACTAGCTTCTGGGTCGCACCCGCAGCTTTGGGTTCGCACCTCTGAGTTGTAGCTGGGTCCATCTACTGCATCACACAAGGCCAGCTAGGGAGCGTAGTGTAAGCCAGCCTTATCTTCTTTTCAATCTCAGTTCTAAACTTACCAAGTCGAGCTCAAGTAGTTTGGCAAGCACGTTGACACCGGCCCGCTTGAAAATCCGGCTGCAAATGCCGTGAAGAGTAGAAGGTGTGATGGTTATGTAGCCCGGCGAACAGCTCGTAGTCAATGGCAGCAAGGTGTACAGAGCAGCACCTTTCTGTTCTGGATGGTCGTGTTGGAATGACTCCATCCAGGTTAGCATCTCGTACGCCTTCTGGATAAAGTGTTTTTCGTTCGCAGCAATTGTCTCTCGATCAGGCGTCAGAACCAGCCACGCACGTCGCCGATTGATAGCGTCTTCACCTTCGTGTTGTGTGCTGCTTTCGCTGCTAGAAGAACGCAGGCATCCGTTCAGGATTCTCGTTGTCGTGGCATAGGAGAGTTCGTCGTCGTCTTCTGGAGCAAATCGGAAGCGGATGTACTGGCGCAGTCGCTTCTTGAACGTTGTCTTCACCATTGTGCGTGCATTCGTAGCCATGGCGGCGGCTTCATCTTCCAGGAGAAAACTTCTCATTGGCAGAGACAACGCAACGTACCCGACGATGCGGCTTCGAATTTCCTGAAGAGTCGAATAGTCTCGTTGAGACCAGTAACCGCCGCGTTCTGAGGCTGCCTTTGCTCCTGATCTTCGCGCTCGGGCAGCACGTCACCATCGGTCTGGACTGCTAGCTGCCCAGGCAGCCTTGCTTGGCGCCGTGGTGGCGTTTGCGCAGGCGGTGGTGAGGGTGGCGCTATGACACCAGAGAGGCAATGGGTGTAGAATGCCTGGTCCAGGTCTGGTAGCGGTAGGTTCTCGCTCAGGCAGCGCAGTAAGTGGAAGTTGGCGAGGTGGGAGCCTTCCAGTCGGATGCCTTGCATTGTCTCCGCCGTCCGAGTGATCTCCTGGACGATCTCGGGGTACCTGCACACCCTCGAGAGCTTGGACTTGACGGAGGCTCTTGGCTTCTTGCGTCGTCGCGCCATCGATGGAAATCGAAGAATGGCGACAGCGGCTCATAGACTACAACGCGTGGAAATTTCTACTTGTAATCCATTGCAGCACCCTTGTCGGACGAGCGAACGACTAGCGGCAGCCAGAACTTCGTGGCAGTGAAGGCCTGCTGGATAGGACCATGTCAAGCCACAGGGTGTCGAACAGGCCCACCTCGGGGCCTGTGTACGAGGCAGAATCCCAATGTAGGAGGTAGAGATCGCAATGGCGGTCTCTTCGGAGCACAGCTTCGTCAGGAGCAGCGCCCTTCAATGCAGACCAGGAGACGCGATTGTGATGTTTACTTTTGACTGTCAAGTACGTGGTTACGTTGGCACTCGTGTGCGCGTGATCAGTTTTCGATTACTTTACCATTTGCCGCTGTCAACGCAACGCGGCCGGCAATAGCAGCGCGAAACAACGAACCGATGCTATGAAAAGCGGGCGAGCGAAACTCACCCACAGCATCGCATGGGGTCCATCGACTCCTGTTTGCTTCATTCTTGGTGTTGTGCTGCTCCTGCCATCGGCGGTCTCCATCTCCCAAGTGTTAGTGCTGTCGTTGGTTCAGCATGGCCCAGCCGGACTTCACCAGTGCCGATGGGATGCTTGCTGGCGGAACGCTTGCCATGTACGAAAATGTGGGCTTGACGGTGCAGAAGGCATTGGGGAGACCGATTCCTGAAGTCGAGATCTGCTTTAAAGACCTCCACATCACAGCCAGACTTCCGTTGGCGAAACCCGGCGCAGAAGGACCGCAAGTCCCCACGATCTGGACGCACGTCAAACAAGGCATCACCAAGTGTTTCTCGCACCAAGACACGGCTGAAAAAGAGATCCTGCGCGGTGTCACTGGTGTGTTTAAGCCCACGCGTATCACGTTGGTGTTAGGCCAGCCTGGGTCAGGCAAGTCATCGTTGCTCAAGATTCTCAGCGGTCGATTCCCCATGGACAAGACTATCGCGGTTTCTGGAGACATCACGTACAACGGCCGACCACGAGCAGAATTGCTGTCTCGCTTGCCGCGTTTCGTCGGATATACCAACCAAAAGGACGACCATTACCCACTGCTCACCGTTAAAGAGACCTTTGACTTTGCCCACGCGTGTTGTGGTGGTGCCGGACTCGAACCGTGGGTACTCAAGGCGCTGCACAATTGTTCAGGAGAGCAATATGAGAACGCAGTCAAAGTGATGACAGCTATGCACACATTCGCCGCAGATCTCCGTGTCAAGACGCTCGGATTGGAGAAATGCAAGGACACTGTCGTGGGCAATGCCATGATTCGAGGAGTATCCGGTGGAGAGCGCAAGCGAGTCACCACCGGCGAAATGACTTTCGGACGCAAACGAGCGATGTTGCTGGACGAAATCAGTACCGGACTCGACGCAGCCACAACTTACGACATCGTCAACTCCCTCAAGAGTTTGACGCGCCACTTGAAATCGAATATCGTGGTCTCGCTATTGCAGCCTCCGCCCGAGGTCTTCAACCTGTTCGACGACATCTTGATCCTCAATAGCGGTCGTATCATGTACCATGGTCCTCGCGAGCAAGTCCAAGAGTACTTTGAGTACATGGGGTTCCGCTGTCCCCACGGAAGGATGTGGCCGACTTTCTTCTGGATCTGGGGACGGACAAGCAGCACACGTACGTCGATGAGAGCTTGACCGGTGGTAGCATTCCTTTCGAGTCCTCCGACTTCGCTGATCGCTTCCGCCACTCCGATATTTACAAAGAGACTCTGAGTTACATGGCTGCTCGCGGAAACAGCTACACCCAAGTCTGGGATCCGATGGAGGACCCACGCATCTACCGTCAGTCGTTTTTGGAGGACCTGAAGACACTTTTCCGCCGGCAGATGAAGCTCAAACTACGCGACCGGACCTTCCTGATCGGTCGTGGCTTTATGGTCTTGATCATGGGGATGCTGTACGGCTCCACGTTCTGGCAGATGAACGACGCCAACAGTCAGCTCATTCTCGGCTTGCTGTTCTCCTGCACCATGTTCCTCTCGATGGGTCAGGCAGCACAACTTCCGACGTTCATGGAGGCTCGCAGCGTTTTCTACAAGCAGCGAGGCGCCAACTTCTTCCGATCGGCGGCGTACGTGCTCTCCTCGTCAATCACCCAGATCCCGTTCGCCATCATGGAAACGATTCTGTTTGGGTCGATCGTGTACTGGATGGGAGGCTACGTCGCACTCGCCGACCGCTTCGTCTCGTTCCTCGTCACGCTGTTCCTGTGCCAGATGTGGTTCACCAGCTTCTTCTTCTTCATCTCGTCCGCCGCGCCAAGCATCACGATCGCCCAACCACTCATGATGGTCTCCATCCTCTTCTTCGTCATGTTCGGCGGCTTCTTGCTCCGAAAGACCGACATCCCCGACTATTTCATCTGGTTCTACTGGATCGACTCGGTCGCGTGGAGTATTCGCTCGTTGAGTATCAATCAGTACCTGGCGCCGAAGTTCGACGTCTGCATGTACGGCAAAATCGACTACTGCGCTCGCTTTGGGACGACGTTCGGCAAGTACAGCTTAAAGTTATCAGGCCTGCCAACCGAAGCCGCTTGGATCTACTTGGGCTGGCTGTACTTCGTCTGCGGGTACGTTGTGCTGGTCGTCGCTGCGACGTTCGTGCTCGAATACAAGCGCTACGAAAGCCCCGAAAGCACGACCGTCGTGCAAGCAGACCTCGAAGCTGATACTCCAACAGACCCTGCACAAGCCTCAAGCAAAGTAGCACCGGAACCTGTCGTTGCCATTCCCGTTCAAACGCCGAGAACGAGAGCGCCTCCTGTCACCTTGGCATTCCACGATCTCTGGTACTCGGTGCCGATGCCCGGCGGCAAGAAGGGAGAGGACATCGACCTGCTTCAAGGAGTGTCTGGGTACGCTCGACCAGGAACGATGACCGCTCTCATGGGGTCCTCCGGCGCTGGCAAAACCACTCTGATGGACGTCATTGCCGGCCGCAAGACTGGCGGTAAAATCCGAGGCAAGATCCTACTCAACGGGTTCCCCGCCAACGATCTCGCTGTGCGTCGATGCACGGGGTACTGCGAGCAGATGGACATCCACTCTGAGTCGGCCACCATCCGTGAGGCTCTCGTGTTTTCAGCCATGCTGCGGCAGAATGCCAGCGTCTCCTTCGAAGAGAAGATGGAGTCCGTGGACGAATGTATCACGCTGCTAGAGCTCGGATCTATCGCCGACAAGATCATCCGCGGATCGTCCACCGAGCAGATGAAGCGCCTGACCATCGGCGTGGAGCTCGTCGCGCAGCCCAGCATCATCTTCATGGACGAGCCCACGAGCGGCCTGGACGCGCGCTCCGCCAAGCTCATCATGAACGGCGTGCGCAAGATCGCCAACTCGGGTCGCACCATCGTCTGCACCATCCACCAGCCCAGCTCCGAGGTCTTCAGCTTCTTCGATTCGCTGTTGCTGCTCCGTCGTGGCGGTCGAGTCGTTTTCTTCGGCGAACTAGGAGAGGAGTCCAGCAATCTCATCGAGTACTTCCAAGCCGCCCCGGGCGTGACTCCGATCGAGCCTGGATACAACCCAGCCACATGGATGCTCGAGTGCATTGGCGCTGGTGTCGGTGGCGGCGCTACCAACGGCATGGATTTCGCCGAACACTTTTTGAAGAGCGACCTGAAGACCCAGATGGACAGGAACTTGGACAAGGACGGCGTTCTGCGGCCTTCGACGAGCTTGCCCGAGCTGAAATTCTCCAAGCAATTCGCGTCCACACCGCTCATTCAGTTCCAGCTTCTGTGCCGTCGGTTCTTCCACATGTACTGGCGCACGCCCACGTACAACCTCACCCGCTTGATGGTCAGCGTCATGTTGGGCGCGATCCTCGGCGTGATCTACCAGGCCACCGACTACACCACTTTCACGGGAGCAAACGCCGGCGTCGGACTTGTCTTCATCAGCACCGTTTTCCTGGGAATCATCGGCTTCAACAGCGTAATGCCCGTCGCAGCGGAAGAGCGAACTGCCTTCTACCGGGAACGTGCGTCAGAGACGTACCACGCGCTCTGGTATTTCATCGCCGGCACGCTGGTCGAGATCCCGTACGTCTTGTTCTCGACGCTCTGCTTCTGCATCATCTTCTTCCCGAGCGTGGGCTTTACTGGGGTCACGACGTTCTTCCACTACTGGCTGGTGGTGTCTTTGAACGCGCTGCTGTTCGTGTACTTCGGTCAGTTGCTGGTGTACGCCTTGCCCAGCGTGGCTGTCGCGTCCATTGCTGGCGCCTTGCTCAGCTCCATCTTCATGCTGTTTTCGGGCTTCAATCCGCCGGCGAACAACATTCCGACGGGCTACAAGTGGATCTACTACATCTCGCCGCCGACGTACAGCATCGCTTCGCTTGTAGCCATCGTGTTCGCCGATTGCCCCGAAGCTGGTTCCAAAGCCTTCGGCTGCACGTACATCAGCAATGCGCCGCCCACGATCGGCCACGTCACGCTCAAGCAGTACGTCGAGATGATGTTCAACATGAAGCACGACAACATCCCGAGGAACGTGCTGATTCTCGGCATCCTCATCGTCGCCTTCCGACTGCTAGCTCTGCTGTCGCTGCGCTACATCAACCATCTCAAGAGGTGACGAAGCAGTTCGGTCTGAATACATTCACGTTGCTCACAGCTCTTGGAATCACTTACCTTTCCATCTTTGTTGTTGAATACTTTCAGCGTTAGCGCTGTGTCTTCAATACCTTTTGAGTACAGACAGCAGCGCTACATGGGACGAAAGGGAAATGTCAATAACCATACTTTCCTGAACACTCAACGTAGCACAACTCACGCGATGAAGAGCAAATTCATGCAAGATACAAAACACACAGTGTGCAAAACAAACAAAAGAGACGCCATATTCGACATGCCAAATAAATACCTAACACCTGCAAAGTTTGTGCTCAGCATCGGAGCCACGGGTGGACCAATGCCTCGGTGGCGGTCATCCGCCCAGACGGGTTGAGCACCAGCACGCGCTGCAGGAAGTCGATGGCTTTGGGGCTCACGCCCTGCCAGTACCTTTTCGGGAAGGTGAGTTTGTATAGCGATTGGATCTTCTGGTTGGGTCGCAGCTGTGTGGTGGCTGCGAACGGTAGGCGTCCACACAGCAGCAAGTACGTCAAGACGCCGAAGGACCACATGTCTACAGCAGTTGCGTACGGCTTCCGAAGCAAAATCTCGGGGCCAAATAGCCGCCCGTGCCCAGGAACGACGTGGAGGTAGCTCCTTCCGTGAGCACTTTGGCAAAGCCAAAGTCGATGATCTTGACGTCCAGCGCGGTGGCCAGATCGCGCCGTCTTCGGTGACGTGTGGAGACTGCAAGTAGCATGTTCTCCGGCTTCAAGTCACGGTGCACCACGCCACGTTGGTGCATGTGCTGGATGGCTGAGAGCACGCAGCGGGCCACATGGACCGCCTCCTTTTCGGAGAAGCGTCCTTTGTTGACAATCGCGTCAAAGAGTTCTCCGCCTTCCAGGAGCTCCATGATGAGGATCAGAAAGTGGTCGTCCTCAAAAGCTTGTTCGAGCTTGGCGATGTGTGGGTGGTCAAGTTTCTGCAGTACCTCGACCTCCCTCCTGAGCTGTGCGGCGACCTCCAGTCTCTTCCTCGGGGAGGGGGCCAACTTCCTCTTCTCAATGATTTTGCAGGCGAACCGTCGGCCATCGGTCGTGCGTTTGCACTTGTAGCAGGTTGATGTGGTTCCTTTACCGGCGACGCACTCCAGCACGTACTCGGCTGGTAGGAGAGCTCGGAAGCTGGCGGCGTGGCTGGGGCTGCGTCCCTTTGCAGGGCTGTTGGCATTGGACGGTGAGTCCCCCACGAAGGAGCTGTCCGACATGGTGGCGGCGTCGGACGACACGGAGCTGTGGCTGGGGCTCTTCCTGGTGCGGCAGCCGAGCTGCTGCAGTCGGACGGCCGTCTGTGCCAGCTCCAGAGCTTGTTTCTTTAGCAGAAGCTCCTTGTCGGTCGTCACACTGCGGCGGTGGCTGGAATTCTGTGTCTTGGCGAGTTCCCGACTGTGTTCGTAGCGGCGGCGGGCCTCGAGGTGGCGATGGCTGGGGACGTCCACATCCCCCGCGAGGCAGCTCTTCATGATGGCGGCGCCCATCGGTCTCTTACCTGCGGCCTGGCGTTCCTCTTGACAAGTGCGCGCTGCAGAGGGACGACGCGACGCTGTCTGGTTGTGGAGCTCGTTACTGGGCGGAGCCCTTGGGTTGCTTTTGGGCCTATGGGGTTACGGCGCGCAGACAGGGCGGCGTTACTCAAAAGTCGACGAGACAGCAACCTGTTGGGCAGACGCTGCCTGGCAGTTGCTACATGCGCTTTTGCAGCAAGGTGCTGGGCTTTTACGCGACTTGTTGCTTACACCGGGTGGCTCAAGCATCTGCATTGAAGGGCACTGCTCCTGACGAAGCTGTGCTCGAAGAGACCGCCATTGCGATCTCTACCTCCTACATTGGGATTCTGTCTCCTACACAGGCCCCGAGGTGGGCCTGTTCGACACCCTGTGGCTTGGCATGGTCCTATCCAGCGGGCCTTCACAGCCACGAAGTTCTGGTCGCCGCTAGTCGTTCGCTCGTCGGAAAGCTGGCGGCCTTCCTTGTCCATCAAGCAGACTCTTCAGAATTGCAAGCATGTTGCGAGCGGCATTGACATCTCGGTTCCAGAAGTTTGCCCGGCATGACCTGATTGTGCAGCGCTGGACAGCGTAGCATGGCTTGTGCACCATGCTGCCTTCTTTATCGGGGACGAGTAGTTTCGCCGGCTCCACAAGACCGTTGCACAGCGAGCACGTCTTGCTAGTCCTGAACTCGTCCAGCGTCACGACCGTGGCCCTCCGCCGCAGCGCTTCTTTAAAGCGGTTTAACGGCACGGGCGGATTGCCGCGCAGCCCTCCAGGGTTAGTGAAGTCCCCGTAGCCGACCCAACCTGCACACCCTCGAGAGCTTGGACTTGACGGAGGCTCTTGGCTTCTTGCGTCGTCGCGCCATCGATGGAAATCGAAGAATGGCGACAACGGCTCATAGACTACAACGCGTGGAAATTTCTACTTGTAATCCATTGCAGCACCCTTGTCGGACTTTTCCGCAGCGGTCGCCTGCAACGAGTTTGCAGGGGCAGCCATGGCTTGCACTCGGTCAACACCGGAAGTAGACGACGGTTTTGAAGCTGTTGTTTTCGCTTGCGCTGTCGTGGGCAGCTCGACGCAGTAGTTTCGACTGCATCGCGTGTACAATACTACAAGACCTTACACACCTTCGCAAAGCAACACGATCCATCTTCAACTGAATGGAAAATATCGACTTTACTGCATGTCATCATCGTCTCGGACTCTACGGAGCAAGTCGTACGCTTCTCCTGCATACTTCGTCAACGATTCTTCCAGCCCAGCCAAATCCGCAAGGCGATCGACCGGCGTCGTCTCCACGTACGCGTTCAACGTATAGCGCTTGACCCCAAAGCACGAGGTTTCGTTGAAGAGTTTCTCGCCATTGAAAGACAAAACCTTGGGCAGCATCTTGCTGTCTTTCGCTTCCGATTCTACTGGTAGAAGCTGCTGCAGCGTTTGCCAGATCGGACGGTCGTCGCCTCGGCCGCTGAGTTTGAGCGTGTTGCGGTGCAGGAAGAGAATCTCTCGACCGTTTGGATCGTACTGCACTATGGTCATTCCGCAGTAGCGGTGGCGATGGCGATTCACAATTCCAAGCGTCCCAGGCACGCGGCCGTCGTTAAAGTAGAATGGACGCTGCATCTGCAGCCACGCCAAGCGGAAGAGGTCCTTGTCGCCCCACACCAACTGCAGCTTCGTGAAGAGATTTGGTTTGTGGGTTGCGTAGTACAGTAGTTTCTCCAGCATGGGTCTGCTCATGGCGCGATTCACCAGCACTTGGCCGCTCTCCTGCTCCACCATATCCACATAGTCGAGTCCAAGCAGTTCCCAGACCAAGCTCTGTGCGTGGAGGTTGAAAATGGAGTTCCCAGGAAACCAGAAATCCGGCCAAAAGACAGCCCCGTACTTCTTCATCACCCGCGAAGAGAACAGCGGCGTCGGATCACGTACCGCAAAATTGTCGGCATCGAGCAGCAAAACACTGGTGAACTGCGAGTAGTAGACGGCGTGCACCTTGACGTTGAACCCGTGGATGCGTCCGTCGAAAATCTGTCGTAAATGAACAGGTCCAAACTTCTTCATTAGTCGGACTAGCACTGGGTTCTCTGGAGTGAGCTCGTCGTGACGAAACCAGAGCTCTACTGGAAGAGTGCAGTCGATGTCTCGCAGTCGACGGATACTGGCAAACGCACTGGGAAGAACGCGCTCGTAGACAGCCATGGCGATACCGAAAGAGTTGTGGTTGTCTACCACCATCGGTGGGTCGTGACGATATGCAGACACGTGGAACCGAAAGGATGAGAATGTCTGGGCCAGTTCGCACGTGAATCGAGTGTCGTCCTTCAGCGAGAGACTTGTCGTGTGCATGAGGTGGAACACCTTCCCCGACGTCGTGTTCATAACTTCGCAGTAGCCTGCATCACCCGCGCGAACGCGTTGCCAGCAAAACCTTCGTCTTCCTGTATCGTCCCCATCGCCATCAGTCTCCACCCACCCAAGACACTTGAACTCGTCCGTCTTCCACGGGTGGTGCGGGTACACGCCATCCGCAAATGCCCCGCCAAGATGCTTCGCCAAATGTGAAGCCGAGCGAACACTTCCTTCCACTGCTTCCCATTTGAACCAGACGACGATGGAGCCGACGCAGTACAATACCAGGAAGAAGGCAGACACCAACGCTACATGCTCGCGCTTCATCGTAGGTAATTGATCGAAATGGACTCTGACAAATCCATCAATTCGACAAATAACCTATCAGTGGTTTGTCAGGCTTAGGCTTACGCGTTTCGATAAAAGCAATGAAGTGCTGATAAGCCTAGCCTGCTCGACAATTGTTGCATCAAAAATGTACGCCACAGGGTCTTGGTCTTCCTCAACAGCACAAGGTCTTGTTAACGCTTGAGCCAAGCTACTTGTAGGTCGGTATACAATTTCTGCACCATACCAGTCGTGTCTTCTCTGGCTTTTGCACTTCCAAACGCACGCTGCAGTTCGTCGTCGCCGTAGCGAACTCTGAGAACGTGAAGCAGGTCCATTTTGTCGTCCGGGAACTTCTCGTTGAAGAGGGTAATGTACTTGTTGACAAAGTCCATCTTGGGGTTCTTGAGCGCTTCCAAGACGTCGTGCCGTATGCTCGACTGAGTTGTACAAAGCAAATTGAGAACTGTTTGATTTACGAAGTGCGTCGGAGACGCCTGAAGCTACTTACGAATGCGTGTGATCCCGAAGCTGCTCTGGGTTCTGCATGGCTTCTGGGTTCTGAGTTGCCGACGGCGGGATACGACATTCGCCCCCAGGTCATTAGTCGGTCGTGGCGGCGAAGTAGGGCTTGACTCGTCGTATGTTGATGGTCTCGGTGTAGTGGCCACGGTCGATGGTGACCGTCCCGTTAGTTCCGACGTCGGTGACTGGAAAAGGACCGTCGGTAGACTGTGCAAGCTTTGCGAGGTTGCGGGTCTTGCGTATGATGAGAACTTGGTCGCCGATCTTGTACGTGTGGTCAATGCGTCCTTCATTCTCTCGGATATTTTCGCGGCGCGTTTGGCGTTCGCGGCGGGTGTAGGTTCGTGCCCAATTGGCGGTGAAATTGACTGCAGACATCATGTCCCTGCCGAACACTAGTTGAGCGGGTGAAGCATCCAACGTCGTGTGGTGCGTGGCTCGGATAGCAAAGGCGACTGCTGGAAGAAGTTCAATCCAGGCTTGTTGATCGAGACGAGTCGTTCGTATCAGATTGCCCACTACTTGATGCACGCGCTCGAGTACGCCGTTTGCTTGAGGATTCTCGACCGTCGTAGGCCGAGACTGGATCCCGTAAGACTGCAGTAGTTCTTGAAATTCTCGTCCTGTGAATTCCGTGCCTTCATCGTGAATGCAGCGCAACGGTCGAGGGTATCTGCACAACCAGTACTCATCGAGTTGTTTGGCGGTTAAAACCGAAGTTTTGTCCTCGAGTGGGGCAATCTCCACCCAGTGCGTCGCCATGTCCATCATGGTGAGCGCGTAAAACTTCTGTGCGCCGGGCTCTGTCGAATACGAGTAAGGGCCAATTTGATCGACGGCGATCTCGGTCCACGGCTGCTTTTCGTGCTTCTTCGCTGGTAGTCGTCCGTAGCGCTTTTGGGGCCGTTTCCAGAACTGGCACGTGTTGCAGTGCTTGACTAGCTGTTCCACAGCTCGTTTCATGCCAGGCCAGTAGACTGCAGCAGACATCGTGAGGTACATTCTCGTCATTCCAGGATGCAGGAGAACGTGATGGTAGAAGTGTAAGACTTGCTCCCGAAGATCAGAGGGGATCACGAATTGCTGTTTCTGCGTCGCGAGCATGTCAATACCTGAGATCGTCTTGATCGTGAACTTGCGTGGATATTTTTCTGCTGCTGCCTTGAGCTCTTCATCTGCACGCTGAGCCTCGGCGAGGCGTTCGTAGTTGAGTGGATAATATTCCTCTAAGGTCATGACGAGCAGTTCGTCGTTGTCTTCTGTGGCCGGCAGTCGAGATAAGGCGTCTGCAACGATGTTGTCTTGTCCTTCGATGTATTGGATAACAGGGCCAAATTCTTCGAGCAGTAGACGCCAGCGCATGACGCGACTTGAGGTGAAATTCGCACAGGAAAGGTTCTTGTGGTCTGTGTGCACCGTCAAACGCTGTCCAAACAGCATGCTCCGAAATTCCTTGAGGGTTTCCACAATTGATAGCAGCTCCTGCTCCATCACTGTGTAGTGCTGCTGGGCTCCAGTGAGTTTGCGACTGTAAAATGCCAGCGGTTTACCTTCTTGCGAGATGACGCCACCCAACTGTACGCCTGATGCGTCAGTGTGAACGTCAAAGGTTTTGCTGTAGTCTGGGTAATGTAGCAACGTTTCTCGCTGCATGAGAAGCTTGATCTTGTCGAAAGCATCTTGGTGAAAACTCTGCCAACTCCACGATGTTTTGTTGGAGGTTAGTGCAGATAATGGTGCCACTAAGTGGGCCCGTCGAGGCCACACATCTCGGTAGTAGTTTACCATCCCGAGGAAATGGCGTAGCTCCTTGCGGTTGCGAGGCGTGGCAATCCGCTGGATGGCTGCGATCTTAGCAGGTTGAGGCATGAGACCTTCTGGAGTGAGCTTGTACCCCAGAAACTCAGCTTCTTTCGCGGCGAAGCGACACTTCTTCACATTGACAGTCAGTCCGGCGTCGCGCAAGCGGTCAAATACAACTCGTACATGGTCCAGGTGATCCCAGAAGTTGGTTGTCGTCACAATCATCACATCGTCCAGGTAACAGCGAACAAACTCCAAATCCCCAAGTAGCAGTGCAATGCGAGCTTGAAAATGATCCGGTGCGGTTGATACACCCATGGGTAGTCGCAGGTAGCGATATTTCCCGAATGGTAGGATGAAAGCCGTGAGCAGCGACGACTTGTGAGTCAGTAGAATAGCATAGTACCCCATATTGAGATCAATGATCGTCACGTATACATAACGAGGCACACTGCGTAGCAAGTCGTTGATTTTGGGCAGCGGCCACGGTTGGCGCTCCAGTTGCTCATTGAGGCGGCGGAGATCGTTAAGCACGCGGATGGTCTTGTCCTTCTTGGGAATCACAAACGTTGGGCTACCCCAAGGACTTTCCGTGTCTCTGCATATCACTCCGAGCTCCTCGAGGCGTGCGATCTCCTTGCGTACAGCAGCTAGCTGGCTTTGGGGGATTGGGTACGGCCGAGAGTGACACGGCTTTAGCGAAGGCTTCGTAGGTATTTCGTAGGGCTCACCGCGCCACGTTCCTAGCTTTCCACTGAATAGCGTCGTCTCGTAGCCTTTGAGGAAGGTCAAAAGCTCGTTCTTCTCGTCCGAGCTGAGGTGATCAGGGAGGTGCTGCTCCAGTGGCTCGGGTTTGTAGTCCGCATCGAGAATGTCAAGCTGGCGAGTTTCAGCTGCGTCAATGGCACTCGCGACTTCTTCTGTGTGCTGATTCACGACGTCGTCAGCAAGTGCGGCTACTGCTTCTTGTAGCTGCTTCTTAGTCATGGTGCTGTTGTTTATGCGCATGGGAATTGTTGAGCCGTCCCACGTGATCGTCTTGGCTGCGAAATCGAGCACCATGCCGAGGTGAGTGAGGGCATCTCGTCCAAAGATGATACCGTACGGTAGTTGGTCCACAACGAAGCAAGTCCAGTGCACGGTGCGCTGTTCTCCGAACTCCGTAAGCTGCAATTCCAGCTCCAGTTGACCTTTTGCTGCAAGTGTACCCTTAGGTAAGTCGAAAGACTTTGTCACTGGTGTCATCTTGGCTAATAGCGTCTTGTCCAGCAACGAATCGATCACCAATGTTATGCTGGCGCCTGAATCGACCAGCGCAGTGAAGAACCTGCTGTATCCGGTACCTTTGAGACGAACAATCGTCTCGCATTTGACGTCAACGTGTTCATCGACATCGGTGATGGCGTGCAGCTCATCGGACGGTCCATCAGGCAGGTCGCAGTAGTTAAGCTCCTCCTGGGCCTTCTTTTTCTGCTGAAAATGGCATTCCTCGTTGGAGTGCGAGCTCGTATGGTGGTGATCACACCACTTGCCGCTGCCACTACCACCGCTGGGTTTTGGCTTCGTCGAGGCTGGGCCCGACTTATTCTTGCCCTTGTCCTTGTTCGAGCGGCCTGGCTGCTGACCTTGTCGGCGCTCGTAACTGCTTTTCTCGCGACGTTCTTGATTTCGTTCTAGGCGTGTGAAGTAGCGTGCGAGCTCGGACAGTGTCGTCAGCTCCTTGCCGCTATCGTCGTACTTGTCTTGCCACTCCATTGGCATACTCTTGCGGAAGTAGTAGCGAAGCGTTTTCTCAGGAACAGGCTCATCGTCCACGGGTAGGACGCCCACCAATGAAGCGATATTTCGCATCTCGGCGAGATGTTGGTGCACGGACACGGTGCGAGCCTTTCGACTGTTCTTGAGCTTGTCGAGAAGATATTCACGAGGGTCACGAACAAGAAACTCCATAGCCGCTTCACGCATGACTTCTTTGAACGTGTCGACTGTCTCTTCTTTGGGTGCTGCAGCGTTGAAGGCATCCAGTGCTTCGTCACGCAAGAGAATGCGGGCATTCTGGAAAAGGATGTCACCTTCCTTGCGTTTAGCCCATCCCTTGAGGTTGATAAGCTTCTCAAAGGACTTCAACCAGGTCAACCACTGGATGGTGTTGCCTGCGCTAAAGGTTTCGATAAGAACCTTGACGCGATCTTCGTGTCCTTCTTGACCGTAAGCCACGTAGTAGGTGAGTTGCTCTGGCTGCGTGCGCGTCGCGTGCTGAGAAGCCGTCGCCATGCCGCGAGCCAATGCCTTGGTTGGTTTGAATATTCAAATGCCGTATGCTCGACTGAGTTGTACAAAGCAAATTGAGAACTGTTTGATTTACGAAGTGCGTCGGAGACGCCTGAAGCTACTTACGAATGCGTGTGATCCCGAAGCTGCTCTGGGTTCTGCATGGCTTCTGGGTTCTGAGTTGCCGACGGCGGGATACGACACGTCGTCCGTGTGCAACCAATCGTATAAATACGCTTTCAGCATTTTGTTCTCTTTGGTCGGATCCTTGACCGTCGCCACCAGCGCCTTGGCCACGATATCATCTCCATACTTCGGTATGAGAGGACCCAACACTGCCATGTTTTCTTGCGGGTTCTTCTCGAGGACCGCTGCCTTCTCCATGAGTATTTTCTCCAGCTGCTTTTCGTGCAGCGCAGTCGAAGCAGCAGCCACTTTTTCTTTGTTTCGTTCGCGAGCGACTTGGCCTTCTCTGTCAACCCCGAAAATTCTGGTAGCCCTCTCTCCTCGGTGAATGCTTCGTGGGTCCGTAGCAACCGTGTTGGAGGGACGACATCACTTTGGTTTTCGATAAACGGGTTAATTCCAGGAAACTCGACTTAGAAGAGGCAGCCACAGCGAAGCACGTCTGGAGAACAGCAACTACTAACAACAAGTTAGAGAACCACCGCATTGTTCTTGCTCGCGTAATGGTGAATTTCTTACTGAGGTGATACTACGTATAATAGTATGTGCTGGCACAGAAGCAAACTCAAGCCGGATTATGCCAGGATAAAAAACAATGAAGTGCTACGAATCGTGCTGATAGTATCATAAAATATATTCGGTACAGTATCAGCCTGATACTGTACCGAATATATTTTAAATAAATTACCTGACTTGGAATCAGATATCGTTTTTAATATTATCTGATTCCAAACATACTTCGCTCGTCGCCAACCAAAACGCTGCACCATTGCTACATTAGTTGTCGTACACTTTGAGCTATGGGCGCGCAGAAGAAGAAGGCCAAATTCGTGGCCAAGGGCCTGCTGAACCAGAAGATCAAGCAGCGCAATGCCAAGAAGAAGTTCCAGGCCATGAAGGACAAGAAGCGCAACCGCTTCGAGCGCAACAGCGACGCGCCGCGCAGCAAGAAGCCCAAGGGCGTCGAGTCTTCGTCTTCCAGCCTCAAGAACGAGCCAGACATGTTGGACGAGATGGACATGGACGACTTCCTGAATGCAGACTTCCTGGACTCGGACAACGAGGAGGAAGACAGCGCAGAGGAGACGCCAGAGGATGAAACCTCCAAGGACAAGGACGCAGATGATGTGGACGACGGCAGCAGCAGCGAAGAGGAGGACGAGAGTGCTCTGGACCCTCGCTACATGACCGGAATGTCCATCGGAGACGATCAAGAGGACAACGGGGAGGACAACGTCAAGGACGAACCGGAAGATGACGATGAAGAAGAGGAGAAGGACACCACGGGACGCACCACCGTGACCATGAATCTACTGAAGAAGGCAGAGAAGGAGTGCTTCGAAGCCAAGTCGGTGTCTGGGCTGCGTCGACTGCTGAAGATTTTCAGTGACGCGTGTCGGTCGAGTGACGCAGCAGACAGCAACAAGGACGGAGAGATCATGTACGACGTCAGTAGCAGCGCCGTGTACAACCGGCTGATGGTCAACGTGTACCGCGAGACGTACAAGACGCTGCAAGAGATTGCGGCGTTGGAGCCCACTGAAGAGGACAGCAAGTTTAAGATTGACGACAAGAAGTGGAAGAAGCACGCGCTCGTGATCCGTCGCTTCTTCAGCTGCACGTGCTACTTGCTGGAGCAGACAACTGGTGAAGACATTCAGATCTTCGTGTTGCGTGAGTTGGTGCACTACGTGCCGTTCGTGGTGCCATGCCCCAAGACGTCGCGGAGACTGCTTAAGGCGCTGCTAAAGCTCTGGGCCAAGTCGCTGAATCCCAACGTTTGCATGTTGTCCTTCGTCCGCATTCGCGACCTGGCGCTGGCGGTGCCGTTCCCGTTCTTGGAACTCTGCTTGAAGGGCATCTACGTGACCTACATGCGCAACACCAAGTTCACGAACGAGGTGACGCTGCCGCACCATATTTTGATGGGGAACTGCGTTGTAGAGCTCTTCGGGCTGGACCTAAGCAGCTCGTACCAACACGCATTCGTCTACATCCGCGAGCTGGCCATCGCCGTGCGTAAGACCATCACGTCGCCGGGCCCGGAGTCGTTCAAGGCTGTGCTGAACTGGCAGTTCTTCAACCAACTGCGCGTGTGGACTGCTGTGGTGTGCGCCTACCCGGCTGACAACCAGCTTCGTGCTCTTGTGTACCCGCTGAGCCAGCTCCTTCTGGCTGTCGTTCGTCTCTCGAGCACGCTGCGGTTTGCCCCGCTGCGATTCCACTGCGTGAAGCTGCTGCAACAGCTTGCTTTGGCCACCAACTCGTTCATCCCTACCAGCCCAGCCCTTCTCGAGGTGCTGCAGCTGGAGCCGTTCAAGTCGTCGTACAAGAGCGCCGGCAAGAAGGGCAAGCCTGCTGCTGGAGCGAAGGCGACTGAAGTCGACCTGGAACTCTGCGTGAAGCTCTCGAAAACTGCGCTGGACAGCAAGCGCGTGCACGACCAGATCATCGTGCGGTTATTCGAGCTGCTGCAGCGCGAGTGCGACGTGTACAAGTTCCACGTGTCCTTCCCGGAGTTCGCAGTGCCGCTGCAGCTTTCTCTCAGCAAGTTCACTCAATCTTGTGCCGTTCCCAAGTGGAAGGCTCAGGGCCGTGGTCTTGCCGACAGCATTCAGAAGCGCGCCGAGTGGATCCGTACGAAGCGCAATGGACTCGACGTGGCGCCGAAGGACTTGGCCCAACTCGACGATTTCCTGCGTGCCGAGCGTGAAGCTGCCGTCAAGAAGATCTTCGAAAAGGACGCTAGTGAACTGCAGGAGAAACTCGACGCTTCTGTCGAGGCCAATAAGGACAAGCACAAAGAGAATGCCGAGCCTGCAGAGGAAGGCAAGAAGGGTAAGAAAAAGAGCAAGAGGCAACGCGCCAAGAAGATCAAGACCGGCATCCAAGTGGACGAAGAGACCGTGGCCAAGGTCAAGAAGATGTCGCTCAAGGAGTTCAAGAAGTCGGTGGCAGACGTGGACGCTGCCGACGAGGTCGGCGACTTTAACTTCTCCTCGGACGAGGAGTAATAGATCCCGTGTGTTTTGCATAAAGATATGTACGCTATCTCTTTGGTAGCTCGCTAGTAGAGACTGGTCTTCTTCATGATGCGCAGGAACTCGTCCTCGTTGATCTCGCCGTCGCCGTCGCGGTCGGCCTCGTCGATCATCTCCTGGAGCTCCTCGTCCGTCATGTTCTCGCCCAGCTCCTTGGCCACCCGCTTGAGGTTGCGGAACGAGATTTTGCCCGTCTCGTCGTCGTCGAAGAGGCGAAAGGCCTTGAGGATCTCCTCGCGCGAGTCCTTCTCGCTCATCTTGCTCGTCATCATCTCGAGGAACTCGGTGAAGTCGATGGTGCCGCTGCCGTCCTTGTCGATGTCCGAGATCATCTTCTTGATCTCCTCCTTCTTGGGCTCGAAGCCCAGCGCGCGCATGGCCACCTTGAGCTCCTTGGCGTCGATGGTGCCGCTGCCGTCCGTGTCGAACAGGTCGAAGGCCTCGCGGATCTCCTGCTTCTGCTCCTCCGTGAGCTCGAACTTCTTGTTCTTCTGCGCCGCGCCCTTGGCCTTGGCGCCGCCCCGGGACCCGTACGCCGACGACATCGCTACCAGTCGATGATGGAAAATGGCGCCTTTTGGCGGCAAATGGAAGATCGGGCGGTTAAGTTCGAACCAAGACGTACCTAACACAAAGTAGTATTATTATGCGCCCAGCGACTGAGTAGTAATAGCGAAATCAATCAACCGCTGCCAGTTTCGATGCGAGCATTTGTGGGGTGGTCCAACTTCCTTGGTCTGCAGTTCATTGGATTTATTCTATCTGCCTGTTCTTCTCTTGACGAAATGCATCATCCTGACTGCAAGAAGTAGAAGAAGAGCTAAGAAAGCTGTTCCTACTGCAGCTGAGAAGGTGATTTTTCTCTGCAGTTTCCTGCCCAAGATTCCACATCGTGCTGTGCTTCACAAGCTGCTTTGGCAACAGCTTGATGTTGTTGCGGCCTGGATCGGACAATGAAAAGCCTGCGACCGACGCGAACTCCGAATTAGCACCTCCAAACACATGCATCTCCACTAAACTACTTACAAATGAGTAGTAACCCCACCCCGATTTACGACCCTCCCAAGAGAGCCAGACGCCTGCTGTCCAGAGACCGTGCTCAACGTCGGAGGAACCAACCGCCCAGCGTCGCCACACGTCACGCTCGTTGGCCGTGCGTGGCACGCTACTCTTTTCGAACAAGGTGATTGTCGCGCCGCCGCTTACTCCAGCACCTCCGCCGCCGCCTCCGACCGCCGCCGTCTTACTCTTCAACTACCCCTGATAGGACGTCCCGATGAGCATCAGCGTCAGTCGCGAGTCCATCTCGAAGCTCATGGGCGAGCTGGTGGACACGTTCCCCATGGAAGGGGACGGCCGCGCCTCCATCTCGGACTTCGGCAAGCTGCTCTTCACTGAGGGCCAAAGCAACTCAACCCCGCTAATCCGTCGGCTTCGACTGCTGACAAGACGCCGACGACGGCTCCTGCAGCCACGACAGTCACCACACAGACCGGCAGTAAACGAGTCTTTACGGAGATCAAGGGCGTACCAAGACAGAAGCAACATGACGTGAGGGAACAGTAGTTCATTCAGTGTTACATTGTTGGGGGAACATGTTACTGACTGCCTTTGTTTTCAACGGTTTGTGTAGATTATGAAGACCAAGGACAAAGCGGTTCCCAAGAGATGGACACAAGAAGAAGACGACAAGCTACGGGAAGCGGTGGGGCGCCATGGAGAGCGCAATTGGAAGTCGATCGCCGAAGAAGTGCCCGGACGCAACCACACGCAGTGTCTGCAGCGGTGGACGAAGGTGTTGGCGCCGGGACTGGTCAAAGGACACTGGCGACCGGACGAGGACGATCTCCTCAAGGAGTTGGTGGCGGAAGGCCGCAAGAACTGGGGACAAGTGGCCACGCGGATTCCTGGCCGAACGTCCAAGCAGTGTCGCGAACGCTGGTACAATCACCTGGATCCGAGCATTGTGCGAGGAGAATACACACCTGAAGAGGACCGTATGATCCTGGAAGCGCAGGCCAAGCTGGGCAACCGCTGGTCGGCCATTGCCGCCATGCTGCCAGGCAGAACAGAGGATGCCGTCAAAATCCGATGGAAATCGCTCTGTCGTGTCCGCAAAGGACAAGGCCGTCGTGGCCAGCAAGACAAGAACAAAATGACCCCGAAGGGCATGATGATGCATGGGCAGATGATGCCACAAGGACCGGGCTTCGACGGTATGGTCAAGAGTGAGGAAGTTGGCGCGTTTTCGATGCACCCGCAGCATGGGCAGATGATGCGCCTCCCCAATGGACAAATGATGTCTGCGAACATGCAAGGCGGAGCGATGAACATAATGAGTGGGGGCGGAATGATGTACCCGAGCGATATGAGCGGCGGAGGATACGACCCCACCATGGCGCACTACCGGAAGCCTCCCATGCAGCAGCATATCGTGAACAATGGCTATGGCCACCCGCTACCACCAGCGCCGCCAATGTCTAGTAACACGGCGCAGGATTTCGTCGACCGCCGCAGCAATATGGTCAACGTATCGTCCAACGGAATCCCATTGCCGTCTCAAGCGGAAGAAGGCTATCGTCCGACCTATTCGGGGCCGAACCAGGGCTACGCACCGAACATGAACAACAGCATGTATTCTGCGGGATCATCATCGCCTAGTGAAGGCATGGACAACGGGCAGATGTATGGCAATGGCCCTCAGATGAACAACTATCGGTCTGGTGGAGCGCTGTACGGGTCGTCGCAGCAATTGTCGCCTCACCAATCACAGCAAATGCCGCACTCTCCACACCCGACGCAACAGATGATGTCGTACAACTACGCGCTACCTTCGGCACCTACAGGCGAGAGTATGGGTGGTGCGGCGCCAGCGAGTCACGGCATGAACATCCCTGCCGCCGCGTATGCTCAGCAGCAGCGGCAACACCAGCAACCGCAGTACGCAAACCACTCGCCGCCGATTCCCCACCACGTCCCTCAGCAGCAGCAGTCTCCGCCGCAGCAAGCTCCGGTTCGACGTCCTCACCATGAGCAGCGACACACAGCAAGTGAACCTCTATCTCCTCAACAGATGCAGCCACACCAAGACAAACAATCGATTGACAGAAACGTTAAAGTCGAAGCGCAGCCCGGCTCGATGCTACGTGCATCCACGCAAGCGATGCCAAACCCGGCCGCAATGTTCGCTCGTAGTCAGGCAGCCAAGTCTCCCTCACCTTCAGCGTACAACAGCAACCCGGTGATGGCCTTCATGCAGCAACAACAAAAGCGCAAGGAGCAGCCCAGGGCGGGCAGACAGCCACTGCCTGGCCCCATGAAGCCGTTCAACCCCGCAGCAGCGTTCGCGCAGCGATTCGCAGCTCAATCTCAGAAGCCGCCGATGCCCAGCAACGGCTCTACCAAGTCCAACGACGACACGGCCGATGAGGACGAGGACGGCGGGAATGCTTCAGGTGGCGACAAGACTAACGAGCCGTCGCTCAAGAAGGTCAAGCCGAGACTCAGCATCGACGCTGCTCGGGCGTCGGCGGCCCGGCGACTGCGGAACTCTGGCAGCGGCGGCAATTTGGCGCCTCGAGGCAGCTTGGACGTGTTTTTGAACGAGATCGGCGACGTCGGGCGGCTCTCAGACCTCAAGATGGACGAGTTCCAGACGCTGGACGAACTCTGGCGGGTGTCCGGAGACATGGACCGACTGTCGTTATGAGGCTGTTAACTATGTCTACACTCGCACAAAATTGATCGATACCTTTTGAATGTCCACACTTGTTTTGCTGTCTACACGCAGTGGCCTACGTGATGTTGTGGTAGAAGATCCTCTTGTATTGTGAGATGACACTCTGCGGCTCTTGATGACAAGCATCGACGGATGAAGACGTACACTTCTCAAACAGCAGCGACTGCATCTTGGTTGGTGTGAATCCCCGTACTCCTTCATATTGGGGTTCCCGCCGTCCAGCTTGTTATCCAACGAACTTTGACGCAACTTTGCCGTCTCAATCGCTTTCGCCAGCTCGAAATCTCCACCAAAGCCTTTCGAGACGACCTTGATCAACGTGTCGCTGCCAGCGTTCTCTCGGTTGTGGAGCTTAATGTAGTCGTCTGAAGTTTGCAGGGGTTTTGGCGATGTAAAGCCAAAGTAAATCGTCGCCAACCTTAACCAGATTATAAACCTCATCGACAGTCTTGCCACTGCTCAGCCAAGCTGATTGTTGTTCACTCCACACTCCGACCCTCCTCTCACCCTGGCGCTGGCAAGCGACCGCACCAGAATTTTTGACAACAGCGGCTACAGTTGACGCGGGGTTTATACAGGACGGTAATACGATTTTACTGGATGTTCTACTCACCGGCGCGTTATTCGTGGCAAAAAGCAACCGGTAATAGGCCTGGCCGTATCCCCCAAGTTTGAAGCGGACTTGTAGTATATTCGAGTATCCAGCTCGCTTTCCCACCATCGTGCCAAGACATGGCGTAAGCCATGCCCCGGACACTTTCCAACATCCACGAGAAGGATTACGGGCACTGGAAGCAGCAAAGCTTCCAAGACAAGAACAACGCTGTAAACGTGCTCTTCTCCTTGGCTCCCAAGGAGAAGCACGGCACGGCTCGTAGTTTTGAGACCTCCTCACTTTTACTTCTCCGTCTAATACACTAGGCAACGTTCGTGCGGTATCGCCACCCGCATCGCGGCTTGTTGTTTTAGACTATTTCGGAAACACCACAAAGAATTCTTTAGTGGACCTGCGTCCTGGCTGACAAGCCCTGCACTTGGCTGAAGGATGCGCCCCAGAACTCGATGCAGCGCCCAAGCCGATGCCAATGCTCCAGAAGACGTGCCGAGGAATGCGCTACCAGTGTTCGCGCCGATTGTAGCCCCTGAAGTGACATCAATCTCGCATGCCGCGCTGACCAAGTGGAAACGAGAACGACGGGAATACGAGGCGAAGATGCGCGCGCTGTCGTGCAACTGGTGAAAACTACGATTCGATCATTCAAAGCATCAAGGAGTCATTTAATGATGACCCCTCTCGACTTTCTGCGAGTTTCAACTGGGTGTTGACGCTGATGATGTCACGGAGGAGATGCTGACGTCCGAGATTGACAAAATTATCGCCACTGTCAAGAACGGTGATCTCCCGGACATCAAGGCCCTCTTTCGGCGAGAATTGCGAATGAAGATGTCGGAATCTGATGTGACAGCACGTGTGATATGCTACTTCCAACGATTCCGAGAGGTGGAAAAGGAGAACGGCCTCTCCAGCATCTTCCAGCGTGCCGATGGCCGGAAGGAGAAATGCAAGCGCCTTGTTGCATCTCTGAGTCCACCGTCTTTAAAAGACGACGTTAAAAATGCGGTTCGATACACGCATAAGACCACCGGTACAGACCCGAAGGAGCTGTACAAATTGATCCTTTCAAAAGCAACTGAACAGGAGCGACACTTTCAGAAGAACGAGAAGTCTCGTACAACAGAGCCAGGTAGTACTGGACCTGTTGCCAAGCCAGCTCCCTCGAAATCCAGTCAAAAGGTTCATCTGCCAAGGCCTCCAGCTCTGCCAACACTAACACGCGCGAAGTATTGCTGACATCTCACACTACTGCGAAGGAAAAGGCAAAGCCAAAGCCAAACCTCCGTCTCCATGCCCGAAGTGCAACGAAATGCACTGGATTCGCGACTGCCCCGCCTCAACTGAAGCACAGAAGGAGCAATTGCGGCAGAAATTACGTCGAGATCGCGAGAAGAAGAGCTCTGTGCGGCTGAAACGATTTGGAGAATATTTGCCTACAGCGCAAAGAATGGTCACTCTCAATGGTGTGCTGTCCTTGCCATTTTGTGCTGATAGTGGTTCGGATCGCACCGTTATTTGCCGCTCGCACTGGGAGCAGCTGAAGGCGCTGGACCCCAGTGTTGAGGAAACTGAACTTGAGCAACCTCTTCGTCAAGTTGCTTATGGACGTCGTGTGGTGATGACATCGAAGCAGGCCATGCTACATATCCGCATTGTTACTGTGGCTGGGCCTGTGGAGATGAACGAATTGATACCTTGCCTAATTGTGGACATTGATGATGATGAATTTATCGTTGGACACGATTTGCTCCAAATGCTGGGCATCGACGTCGACAGACAGCTCGAACAATTACCTGGACATGGAACTGACGTTGATGCTGACGATCCTTTTGAGCTTGAAGCTGATGATCCTGTGGTGAGCTCGGCCGATCCAGTCAACGACGCAGCCCAGCCATCGGAACAAGGAGATGATGACGCCTTAAAAGCTGCTTTAGATGAACTAATTGAACGCGCTCTCACTAACGGGTTTCCTGTGGAAAAGCTGAATGAGCTCCGCACGATTGTAAACAAGTACGACGTGTGGCGCATCGAGCTCCGCAACGACCCTCCTGCTCGTGTGACACCACTGGAGGTTCGTCTCAAAAGTGGTGCTCATCCAGTTACATGTAAGCCGAGGAAGTATCCTCCCCACGCACGACAATTTCTTCGGAATTTTAACGCCCAACTTGTGTCACTAGGATTCGTCTACGAGAATCCGTCATCTCGGTGGGCTAGCCCAGTTTTCCAGTAAAAAAGGGCTCTGAGCTCATGGACCTACGGCAAACTATCGACTACCGCGCAGTCAATGACGTAATGGACACGATTGCAGCAGTAATGCCTATCCTGGCAGTTGTGCTGGAGAACGCTAAAGGAATGAAGTGGTTTGGTCTGTTTGATCTTCTTAAGGGTTTCTGGCAATTACCTCTTGCAGAGGCTTGCCAGGAGTGGTTGTCCTACATGACCGATGAAAAGTCTTTACCCCGCGGCGAGTTCCTCAAGGGAGCAGCGATTCTGCAGGTTTCTTCCAGCAGACGATGGAGAAATGCTTTGCAGACCTGCTACATAAGCATCTCTTAGTGTGGATAGATGACTTGATGTTATTTGCTGTGGATATTGACACCTACCTGTTCAAGCTGGAGGAGTTCCTATCACTTGTGGACTCATTTGGCCTGAAGTTAAGCGTTAAAAGTCAAGCTTGTTCCAGAAGGAGGTCAAATGGTGCGGAAAGGTTGTAAACGAGCACGGCATTAAGCACGATCCCGCCAGGATCGAAACTCTTCTTGCGATTCCATACCCAGCCACAGCTGGAGAGCTCCAGCAATTCGTTTGTGCTGTTGGGTGGCTTCGTGAGTCTCTCATTAACTATGCACGCGTGGTCGCTCCGTTACAGCAACGTCTGGATGAAGCTCTTCAATCCACAAAGAGGACATGTCGTGCTGCAACAAATATCAAGCTGGAGCTAACTCAAGCGGAAAAGACTTCCTTTGATGAGGTTAAATCCCTACTTGCAAATGCAGCAACTTTGGATTTCCCGGACGACAAGGCAACTACTTGTCTTTTCACGGATGCTTCAGATGCTGGCTACGCGATTGTTGTCACCCAGATTGCTAATTACGACCCGGAGACGCCAGTGGTAGACCAGCAGCACCGCCTTTTACGTTGTATGAGCGGAACTTTTGCTGGAAGTCAATGTAACTGGACCGTATTGGAGAAGGAAGCTTTTCCGATAATCGCAGCAATTGACAAACTCGACTATTTGCTGCTCCGGCTCCAACCATTTCGACTTTATTGCGATCATCGAAACTTAGTACACATTTTCGCGCCCCATCAAGGGGTCAAGAAGCATGTACGGGAAAACTCCTCCGCTGGGCGATGAAGCTGATGCCGTATCGGTATGTCGTGAATCATATAGCGGGCCCCGACAATGTCTGGGCCGACATGATAAGTCGTTGGGCTGGTAATCATGCACCAACAGTAGTGACAAAGCGACTTCGTGTGGATAACAGTGATGGATTGGAGCAGAGCCGATGAACGATGTAGTAAACTCCGATCAAGTTTAACCAATGTCGCTTCGCCCGCTTGATGATGAAGCATTTGCTTGGCCGACGCTGCAGCAACTTGCGAAACTGCAGGATGTGCATGAAGTTCTTGATATTGCTGTTCGCAACGAGGATGGCTTATATGTTGTCGACGGAAAATTATGGGTGCCTTCAGATGCAACTGATTTTATTTTACGCCTTTGCATTGTGGCACATTGTGGCGCCAGAGGACATCGAGGAAGTCGTGCGATGCTAACGCACATCCGCTCAATTTTCTGGATTGATGGTCTTTCCGCTATCGTCAACAAATTTGTCCAATCATGCTTACTGTGTCTCCACGTAAAAGGAGGTAAAATCATTCCGAGACCTTGGAGTGAAAATATTGACTGCAACGTACGCAATGGTGTACTGGGGTGCTACTTACTATTGAGTAATTTTTCCTGGATCCTGAGTAACGTGTGTTCTTCCTGAAGTCTGAGTAAAAGTCTGAATAATGAGTACAACATGGTACACGTCTCTACACGACCTTGATTTTGAGGAAATACATGTGAAAACGAACGTCAGAGATTACGTGTTTCAACCTTATTATCGTATGATATTCCTCTGCCACACAATAAACGGCAGAGAGCTATAGCTTTGGTGTCTTCATGTACAAGCCTAGTTGCTCTTCGATCTCACTTTTGAAGTCTCCACACCAAAGCACAGCCTGCTATGAGTTCCGATCCTGGAGAAGCGCGCACGTACTGAGCATTCTGTTGGGGAAGAGCAGCCTCGACAGCGTACACGGTACAATTACACCATAGTTGGTGTATATTCTTCTGTTGAAGCCGCAGAGGTTGGTATGTGTGGGACGTCCGACTTTGACTTCAAAGTCCTCTACAACTACGGCTCAAGTGGGCATGGGCAAAAGGTCTACCAGTGTTGTACTCATGTTAATTGCGGGAAGAAGTTCCGAGTAGGAGTTTCGGCAGACGAAGACGGCGAGGTTGTTACGTTGGAAGAGACGGGGACCACACCATGCAACTTTCGACGTCCAAGAAGCAGGGGATACGTTTGCGCTGGAAGCGGCAATCCGATGACATACTTACCGGTGGATCCGGTGGTCAAAAGTGCCTGAAGACTCTGTCAAAGCGAGTGACAGCAAAAACAAAGACCTCGCTTCCTACACAAAAGCAGCTCAATAACAGGAAGGCCTATCTAAAGAAGAAAAGTGCAGGTACGTATTTACATTTGTGGAATTTAGTTAATGCTGATGGTTATTCTTTTGTTGTATTCACCGTTAGGTGGCTGGGAAATTCACAACAACGCGAAACTGCTGCAGTGGATTGCAGGCAAGCTATACACTACTACAGATCAGTTTTATGGCCCTGGCCTTCAATTTGATCCAGACACAGATGCAACAACCTTCTCTAACCAGACAGAAGGATTCAAGCACGATCTCGTAGTTCTGAAAAACTTCGAGTTCGATTCAGAGGACGAGAACGGTACGACGACGCGATCGTACGCTATCATTGTTACGTCTAGGACTTGCCTACGAAACATTTTCTATGCGTCGCGTGGTCAAGGAGAAGATGGTTTGATTGGTGTCACCGATGGCACTTACAAGCTCCATTTAGGTGAGTCAAGCATTATATTATTTTTGCTCCACTTTTACTGACACAATTTATTTATTGTAGGTGGCTGGACTTTGATTGATTTTGGATCGTACACTACCCACTTTGCACGTAATAAGTACTCTAAAACGTTCGTGCCGTGGATGTACATGTTCACAAGAACGGAAAATCAACTGGTCTACGAGGAGTTATTCAGAACAGCACGCGAATTTGCCGAGAAATTCTTCAATGTCGAGCTACAACTTCAATTTGGCAGTTTAGACCACACTGCGTACATTGCGAACGCGTTTCAAGCGGTGTGGCCTGGCATACGCTTGCTAAACTGCTACCCGCACTTTTGTCGGAAAGCCCGGTCCAAGATGAAACTGCTGCAGGTATGTTCCCATTTGTAACTTTTGTTAGTTGACGCTTACAGTGAAATGATTTTTAGAACGACGAGGTTTTCGAGACTAAAGTGTGGCCAAACATCAAGTACTTGCACGAGGCACGATCAAAGGACCAGTTCGCGGCGTTGGCCAAGTTCGTCTTGAAGTACTGGCGAGATCAACAGGAGAACAAGTACACGGATTGGATAGAAGAGTACTATCTCTCCGGGTTTTGGGCGAACTGGTTCGGTACGTGCGCAACTCCGGGTATAACACCATCACAAAACGCGTTAGAATCGCACCATCGCGTGATCAAGAAGACGTGCGTCGGGGGTCTGCGTGCCAGCACTGCCACAGTGCTAAACGAGTCACTGCCGAGTGTATTGTTCCATCAATCAACTGTCTCGACTCTTTTGGTGCAAGCGCATTTTTGTGAAGGTAAGTTGAATGGTGTGTGTTGTAGAATCACAATATCTAATCGCACGTGTTGTATAATAGGTCCCTGGCTGGCAGAGGTGGTCACGAAGGCGAAGCGGTTGCTTGGTACTCGTGAAAACTACTACAGCTTTCGTGTAACAAGACAAAAGGTGCTGAAAGCCTTAATATTCAACGCGTCCAAATTTGTTGTGGACGGAAGAAATGTCCACGGGAACCAAGTCACGCGCGAACGCGTTCAGAAGTACGACACTATCCGCGCTCGACTAATCTATACTGACGCTCGTTTATTCTGTTGTAGGTTTCTGAGCTCATTACACGGGAATCTGGAGTCAGTATCAGCCGTTAACGAAGTAGAGCTGCTGTTCTTGTCGCTTCACAAGGTCGATCTGTTGCACCTGCAGGCTTTGAAACTATCAAACCAGTCCCCAGTTCCTGCAAAAGATGTTAGTTGCGCAGACTATTCATTTCATCGCTAAAAGTGTACTGACGATTTCTTGTTGCAGATCAAGTCAATCCGTCAAAAATATCGATGTGACTGTCTCGGATATTGGTCGACTGGCTGGCAGTGCGATCACGTGGTAGCGGTAATGGTGCTGCAGAAGGACATGCGAATGGAGGGGCTGATAGCACGTCTTCCGGTGCAAAAAGTGGCCGGTGGGCAGAAAAGAAGTCGTGGAGCTCTGTGTGAAGATCGCAGCAGTGAGCATTTCTTTTCTGTGGACAACCTTGTTGCCCTGTTCCTACAATTTCCTGCTCGTCCTCTTCATTGGAATGTCCTCCAAGAAGTTACAGGCTCTGACGGTCAAGATGAAACGAGGGTTGGTGTGGTTGTAACGTGGTCGGAGCGCGGGGGTTGTTCATCTGGTCCATCAAGCTATCGGATGGACGATTGGTCGGTCTCGAGTGTCAAGAGCTAGCCGAAGCGGTTAACAGAGCGTACGTTCTAGGTTTGGACATCACAGCGAGCATCGCAATGTAAGGAGCGCAGGGGGACAAGAAATTGATCTGTATGTGATATGAATAGGAGGACTACATGTTTAGCCAAGAAAATACAAAGAAAAATCCCTCCACAATGCACGTACTATCCTTTTGCATTCATCTAAATTACTCAGAAGTCAGCTACACGACCCAGCACCCGTGAGCGTATGAGATCGGGCTCATTTACTCGATTGTCAGTACTTACTCAGCGTTCAGCCCCGTTTACTCAAAAGTAAGGCCGACCCGGTGTACTGCACTTCGATTTCCTTTACATGGGAAAATCGTTTGGAGACAGCAGGTATTTACTGGTCTTGCAATATCACGCGACTCATTTCTGTGAGCTGGTCATAGCTGACTCTGCTGATAGTTCCGTGGTTACAGATGCCCAACTTAGTTGGCACTCTCGTTTCGGTCTTCCACCAATTTGGGTGAGTGATAATGCTTCCCATTTCAAAAATGCGACTACCACAGAGCTTAGCCGCCGACTGCGAAGTCAACAGAGTTTTACACCGGCATATTGCCCATGGATTAACGGTTCGGTTGAGAGAATCAACCGAGATATTCTACAAGGCATCCGAGCTCTCATTCTTGGCTACAAAGTAAGCTACAGGGATTGGGTTTACCTCGTTCCCATGGTACAATCATCGATCAACCATTCAGCTGTGCCATCTCTTGGAAATAAAGCTCCAATTGAACTCTTTATGGGGCTTCCATGCCCTTCACCTCTGCAAGAGTTTCGAATCGGAGACGGCAACTTCCAGAAGTTGCCAACAAATGCGGGCGTAATCGACCAATATCTCGTTCGCTTCCGTGAGAGCGTTGCAAAAATCCATCTTGCAGTTTACAACCAACGAGAAAAACAACGACTTCTCAACAAAAGCGTGCACGCGGTGACAACTTGGTTAATTTCGAGGTTGGAGACTACGTTATGCGCTCTCGTGTGGATGAAAAGCATGCTAACAAGCTTCAAGTCACTTGGATTGGCCCTTACCAAGTCACTCGTGCTGATAAATACTCCTATGAGGTACAGCATCTTATCACGGGTGAAAAAGTTGACGCACACTCATCGCGGCTAAAATTCTACGCAGATGCTAGTCTTAATGTCTCCGAAGAGCTGCGCGAACATATTGCTGCTCAAGGTATACTTCTTGCTGTGAATAAACTGGTGCAACACCGCTGGAATCCTTACATCAAGGACTACGAAATTTTAGTGCGGTGGCGGGGCCTCGACCCAATTGAAGGCTCTCCTCAAGGAGAGCTCCGGTTTGCTATTGTCAACTTCGCAACTTACTTCCAAGCGCGCAAAACGTCATAATAACGTCATTGCAGTGTGAAAGCAAGCTTTGGGGGTGGTGTCGTGTATTTGAGTATCCAGCTCGCTTTCCCACCATCGTGCCAAGACATGGCGTAAGCCATGCCCCGGACACTTTCCAACATCCACGAGAAGGATTACGGGCACTGGAAGCAGCAAAGCTTCCAAGACAAGAACAACGCCGTAAACGTGCCCTTCTCCTTGGCTCCCAAGGAGAAGCACGGCACGGCTCGTAGTTTTGAGACCTCCTCACTTTTACTTCTCCGTCTAATACACTAGGCAACGTTCGTGCGGGATCGCCACCCGCATCGCGGCTTGTTGTTTTAGACTATTTCGGAAACACCACAGGACTCCACGTTGTTCTCCCTTCGCCGTTTGTCACGGGCGAATTGTCGATGCCGTTTAATCGAGACGGAGTCAACAAATTTATCTCTCTTAGCGCGAATTTGCTGTCACTGTATTTCGGACACAAGTTTAGTTGATCAAAACCAAACATTGTGTCGATTGTTGCGGGGCGAGTCCGCTCTCTTGTTGCATTCTTCACCAGCCTGTTTTTCTTCCTACTTTTCCCAGCCGGAAGAGAAGAGAAACCCCGATTGAACTGGTCTTGGCGTGATGAGGTGGGTCGTCGTATTTTGTTCCTGTAGACCGGATCACCTCACCCCAGCCTGGCCAAGCCGCTCACGAGACGGAAAACTATTAATATCGCTGCGCGTACAACAACGACGATTGCGCACACGATGTACAGTGCGTCATGCAGTCGCGGCGAT